>QFET01007413.1:0-21271 GCA_003316355.1 Tuber calosporum | reverse complement strand
GCTCGGTCCGGGGGGGGAGGGAAGGGATGGGAGGAAGGAGGGAAGGTATATGGAAAATGTGGCCACTATTTAGTACCTTTTGAGGGCGGGGGTATCGTAAGAGATAGGCAGTTCGTTTTACACTCTTTATTCGTCCAATCGAGGACTTGGTTCGTTGGATGGTGAAGGCTGCACGAGCGAAGGCATTCTATTCCGGGGGCTTGTTGGAATACAGTAGATGGATGGCCCGGGTTGGGTCCTTGTGAAAAAGCAGTACTATACAGAGATGGCTTGGCTCAAGTTTGCTCACTCGAGGTGGGGCTTTTCGACAACTTCATTCTCTTGGGCTTGTCTACTGTACAAGTACGATCATTTAGGACGAGTTTCTACCTCACTCAGGTATATTATAATTTGGATCTTCGTAGATCTTTAAAATCCAACCGATCGAAGAAATAGCTATTCCCGAATTCCCCGTTTGGGTGCTCCTGCTCAAGAGCCTTTTCACCCCTCCATGTTACCAGGATCTCAAGACCCTTTCCAAAGCTCTCGACAACACTCTTAACATCTCCGTTTCGCAGGATTTCTAAACCATGGGGCGAAGCGAGCTTTAAGAACCCGATCAATAGGCGCGCTTCCACGAGTATTTCACAGAGGACTTACTCCTGGCAACCACAGCCCCCGAGGCATCTCCTAGATTCGGCATCCCTCCGTGCCACAATCCCAAGTCCCTCACGACAATACTTCCCTTCTCAACAATTACTGTATCTGAACCGCCGAACTGGCACCCCTTACCTCTTCCAGTGGCGCCTCCTTGATCCTTCCACTTGCTCTCTCTCCGCGGGTGCCCTCTTGCACCCTATGTCATAGGGGGGTACCCAACCAAATCTCTGTTGTCCCCGGCTTGGCGGTAACGCCTGCTAGAGGTTATCAAGTTTATTCCTATCTAGAGGAACACTCATGATGAGAACAAATAGGTCGGAGGAAAGAGTCTGCATCTGAGTGGGTTGAGTGTGCCTGAGGCGGTGATGTAGGCGTTGGTGGAAGAGCAGTATTGTCGGAGAGGAAGGTGTAGACTATTTGGGCTTGGGGCGGAGGTGGATTGAGACTGTTTGCTGCGGTCGGGTCTATACCCGTTAGCGGTCTATGGTAGGTGTGAAGGTAGGAGAAGTGCTCAGCGGGGCAGCAGGGCCAGAGTATGGTTTGGCTGGCGGTGGGTCTTGTTGGATGTTGCTGTTGTTTGAATAAGAAAAGGTCTGGAATTACAGGGAGCGGGTGTGCTTACCACATGTTGCACTTGAGTAATTGAAAGGGCTATCATCGTCACGACTGGCAAACTCGTATGCATCTGAGGCCATCTCGATATTCGGGTAGTCCAGCTTCGAGTGCTCGATCACATTTTTGGTCACGACTAGGCCATCAACGGACAGATCGCCAATTCAAAGTTTTGCGGGGTGGGGCCGCCGGCGCGGACCTCTTCCTCCAGGGACATTATAGTAAGTGGGGTTGAAGAAAGCTGGAGGCCATGGGCAATAGAGCAAGGTGGCTAGTGTGAGGAGGCATGCCTGAGCTGGAGTGACATTTCAATAGAGGGTAGTTGGCTACTGTGCGTCCTACTTGACTAGAGGAGGCCTACGGATGGACGGGCGATACCTGAAGATGCGATGCGAAAATCTCCCCGGAGCCCAGCTGCTGCTCCTTATATAGACCTCATGTAGCCCCAAGCGGATCCCCCGCGTTCCGGGATTCTAGCTCTACAAACGAGTGGGCTGTTTTGTGGCTGTTATGAGGATTGCGGGCACTTGAACTGTTCCCATCCTCCCCGCGCCCCCGGAGACCTGGCTATCCCCATTGATTGCGGGGATGCCGGTTGTCTGCAATACCAGGCGGTCTAGAACAGCGGGGTGAGGAATTGCAGATGTGGCCAGCAGCTCGGATGCCAGCTAGTAAATCACTTTTCGAGTCGGGCGCTTCAAGAACTGGAAAATCCCCCCACCATTTTTACTGCTGTGTTCGAGTACGCACCAGTATCTTGCAGCACTTTTGGATCCGTAACTCGGCAAATCCTTATCTCCGTAAGTCCCAGATCTTAGATCTTCGAGTGATTCCCGATGACCTCGCCTCTAGCTCTAGAGATTACCGTGTTCTCAGTGTCACGATGTCCTTTGAATGGACTGGAGCCTCGGTGAAATCTTCCATTTTCTGCCACCTCCTGCGCTGAGTCAGCCAAAGGGTCGCCAAGACCTAACACATGTCTGGCAGCTCTCAGAGAAATTCCCAATAACCTACTCTGTTAGCCACGAATACACTTTGCCAAACCTCACTCTGTCTCCCCCTCCCTTAGCAATTTTTTCTTCTCCCCCTTCGCCACCGCGGGTGCAGATAATATAGACAGAAGATGGCTGCAACTACGGGTCGCAAGACAAAGCTTCTCATAGATCTCTTCCTTCTTGCCGCCACGGTTTGATTGCCCCCTCAGGCTCCCTCGTTCTGCTCAATGATACGGCGCTGACATAGAGCAGCAAGTTTCGGCGTATTACCTTGTCAAATGGCTGATCAGTTACCGCGACCCCGAGCGTGAGAAACGGGATATGATCAAGAAGAAGTCCAGTGCTGTTCTACGACGACTGGACGATAATCACCAACGCCAAGGTGGGAAGGGACGGCTAGAGAGGACCACTTTCACCAGTTACGAGCAAACTATTTTAACTGAAGTTGTTGCACCGGAGGATATCCATGTCACTTTCAATGGTACGCTCCCCCGTCGGTTCCATGGTTTAATAGAAGGGTTTTTCGGAAGCTTATTTTTGTGGTGGTGGGGTGAACAGATATCGGTGGCTTGGACAGCATTATCGAGGAATTGAGGGAGGCCGTAATCTACCCACTTACCGTGTCTGTTATGCCCCTTCACCACCACACAGCCTTCGGTTGTCACTGACAGGGTTTATTAGACCGGATCTGTTCTCTACCTCGTCTAGCTTGTTGTCCGCTCCAAAGGGTGTCTTGCTTTATGGCCCCCCGGGATGTGGAAAGACTATGCTTGCGAAGGCTCTTGCTCGCGAATCTGGGGCTTGCTTTATTAATTTGCATATTAGTACCTTGACCGAGAAGTGGTATGGTGATAGTAATAAGCTAGTATCAGCAGTTTTTACTCTGGCAAGGAAATTGCAGCCCACGATCGTCTTCATTGATGAGATTGATGCTGTTCTGCGAAGTAAGTTTCCTTTTGTCCCTATCGAATAGGGAATGAACACGTACTGATAAGGTGATTGAACAGGTCGAAGCAGTTCGGACCATGAGGCCAGCACTATGGTTAAAGCCGAATTCATGACACACTGGGATGGTCTCCTCTCTTATTCCCCTACCACCGGTAATGCTAGTCAGATCTTGATCCTCGGTGCTACCAATCGTATTCAAGATATCGATGAGGCTATCCTCCGTCGTATGCCTAAGAAGTTTCCCATCAATCTCCCGTCTGCGCCTCAACGCCAACGCATTCTGTTCTTGATCCTTAAAGATACTAAACTCTCTCCGAATTTCGATATGGATGAATTGGTCCGCAAGACAGCTGGTATGTCTGGTAGTGATCTTACTGAAGCATGCAGAGATGCTGCCATGGTCCCTATCAGGGAATATATTAGGAGTTTTACCGGAGATGAGGGTAAACGTCGTTTGGAGGCCGGGGGCCGGGGTGGCATCAGTCGTGACGAAGTAAGAGGTGTTGAAAACTCCGACTTCTTCCGGAAGGGCACTGGTGGTAGAAGGCCTGTCGAAGATGAAGTAATGGAGGGCTTCGAGAGGGCCGTTGGTGAAGTCCGCGAACGAATGGAGGGGATGAGGGAAAGTGAGGAGTTTCGGGAAGCCGAAGAAGCTAGGATAGATTGATGTTTATCCGAACAAACCGGACTCCAAGAGTGTGATTTTTACACCTTTCTTCCCTCCGCTCTTTCTTCCTTTCTTTATATTTTTCTATATTTTTCTACTTAATAGCTTGGCTTCAGGCAGGGGGGTGGGGTGTGGAGTAACATAGATGTCGTTTCAGGGCTTTTATTTACTGGTTTTCTCTCTTCTGCTAGTTGGGTAATACTGGATAGAGACACGTGTATTAGTATCAGTGGGAAAGTATATGATGGGAATTTACTACCGATACTTGCTCTTGTTTTGGGGTCATTGGACGTCACTCGAATGTTTGGGGGCTGTAATTTTTTACCATTCTTCACTTAGAGCTGGTGACCACCCCGCTCAGTGGGGATCCCTGGCAACGTGATAGTGGTCCCATTTTTCTTGCGTAGAAATCGCTCACCCGTTACCCAACAAATGTATGTAAAAATGGAGGCGCTGCATTATTGAAAGAAAAGAAAGAAAGGAGAGAACACGGAGAAATGCTGTTCCCTCTTTCCATCCCCATTTTTATTTCCATTAATTATGTACCGCCGCACCCCCAATGGAAAAAGCGCACGACGAACCCCCTTCCCTGCTACCAACCCACCAATAGCTACTCCTCCATAGCATCAACAGTAGTAATCTCCATCGTAGCTGACGCCCAATACGCACTAGGCTGAACCACGAACTCAGCCGTGGCGACCCCAAACACCTTGAGTAGCGCGGCTTGCTTAGAATCCAACTTCTTCCCCTCCCTGCACACCACAAACTCCTGGTCCAGCCGGACCTTGCCATTCACCAACCGAGTTGGCATGCCGAGCCTCCTGATGGCAGTCTCGAGCGAGTGTGCCATGGGCACGTCATCCTCCTGTTGCACGTTACCACCGGTAGAGTACACGACCCCAGCGGGCACGGTGAACGTGATGGGCGAGACGGCGTTCATGCGTGCGTAGTCTTGCCTTCTGAAGCTCTCGAAGTAGGCGAGTACCTCCTCCGCTGGCCGTGAGGTTATCAGTAGCCCAACATTGCCAGTCAGGTACTTACTTAGCGCGCTCAGGTTGGGTCGGTATTCGTCGGATGCGGAGGTGCCGAGGGCTTTGGCCATTACTTTTGTTTTGCCAAAGAATAGCCTACCAATTCTTGTTAGTCTGGCCAAATTACCTGTGTGGGATGGAAGGTGTTACCTAGAATCGCTAAAGTCTGTGCGAACTTCCTTGAGATGGGTATTCCGCATGTTGTTCACTGAGAAGGCGAATACGATCTGGTGCTCGTCGATGCTCTCACGGATTTTCCCGTACAAGCGTTCATTGTTTTCCCTGCCGGGGCGCTTGTCGGTTTTTGTCAAGGAGACGACTTTTGATCGTTTGCTGCGGGGCATCTAGACTTGGTACTATGTTCTTTTTTGGAGGGGGTTGATTGTGGAATCAATGCTTTTCGTTGGTGTCTTGAGAGATGTTAGAATGAGAAAGTAGAGGCGAGGTGGGGGATGTTTCTGCTCTACTCATTTTTTTTCCCTTTCCGCTTCAAGTTCTGGCGGGGGTTAGGGTATAAGGAGTCCGTGGGATTGCCAAGATTTCACTAGTTTTTAGCCTCTCAATGTGGGATTGATGTTTCAAACAGACTTTGTGCATAATACATTGAGCCATCCCTCACTTACCCCCGATATCGACGACAATCAATTGATATTGGTAATTCCGAGGACTAGAAGAGATGTTGACGTATATGGACTACGTACAGAACGCCTTCTACCAGGCAACCTCCTGGGATCCCGATAATTCATATGTGAACCTCACCGCAACAGCTCGAGGTATTAGCCTCCCTCCCTCTCTTGTCATTAGTACCTAATGAACGTTCTCCCGAAGCATTGCTCGACTTCCCCACCCCCCGCGGCCTAAAGATGAACATTTCCTCCCTCTCAACACCAAAATTTGGCACCAGCTACTCTCTCAGCAACCTCGGCGTCGTAGACGGCAGCGTCTCGTATTTATACTCCAGCCTCCCACTGCACAACGTGCGCCGCAGTGTGGAGGTAGATCTGCACGACGTGACCATGGGATACAAACAGCTGGAGGAATTGCGGCCGCCGGGTGATGAGCGGTTTTGGGAGGTTTGGAAGGGGGGTGTTAGAGTTGATGGAAGAAGTGGGCGCTAAGTGCATTCCCTTGAATTATATTAATTGTGGATAGAGGAGTGGGGGGGCGAGGAGGATTTTCTGGGCTGATTGAAGGGAGGGAATGGTGGTGGAGAATAGATATGTTATTGTTTGGCAGGATGTATTTGCCGACCAGCACACTCGAGGCGTTGTATCTCAGGAGGATGAAACCTACGACGCAGTTTCGGATCACGGGGGTTAGCGATGGGAGGTTGAAGTCTGGAGGGACTGTATGTTTTTTCCTCCTCTTCCCCCCCTCCACGGATCCCATAGTATTGGCTAGTTAATATGGAGAGGGGCGGTAGATAATGGCCATGATGCAACACGACTTCCGTAAATGGTCCGGGGAGTACCTATACAGCACCGATGGCGCTTTAATCGGCGCACGGGGGCTCTACAACTTCGGTCGGGATCCTAGAAAACAGCCAAATCCTCCACCACGAACCTCCGACGAGAAAGCCATCGGGAGGTTCAGTATGGGTGCAGAATTCTATTACGGGATACTTAACAAGTCTGCCGGGAGTAACCTCCCCTCCCATTCCCCTCCCATTCCCCTCCCATTGTCTGACGGAAAAAAACACCCTTCCCACAGTGTCCACAGGCCTCCGCTACACCACCCTCCCAACGCACCCCAACGCACCAACAACCATGACACTAACACTAACACCACTAATGGGCTCGCTGTCAGCGACCTACGCCATCAAAGCCGGTGAGGCGGCCTCCTTCTGTAGCCGCTTCGATTTCAACATGTACAGCTACGAGTCAGACCTTTCGCTCGGCTGCGAGGTCTGGCGTAGGGAAGATGTGGAAGAGGACTTTGCCGGCGTTCTGAAAGCGAGGATTTCGCAGACTAGTGGTATCGGGTTGCTGTGGGAGGGGAGGTTGAAGCATTTGCTTTTTAGCGTGGGGGCTGGGATTGACCTGCGGAGGAAGGATCAGTTGGTTAGAGCTGTAGGGCTGGAGTTACAGTACTCTTCGTGATGTTGGATGGGTGGAATATCGCTGAATGAAGGGAAAAACCAACGGCTTCTGGGCTAATTATATTTGAGAACGCGTAGGTGTCAATAACTGATTATTACCTCGTTCTCTGGTGTATTGTTGGAACCAGGGCTATGAATCATGAAATATCACTCGATTACTTTGCCCAGGGAATGAGCCACCCCTTTCGCAATTCGTGGGTCGTGTATTTCCGGGAATAAAGAGAAAAAAAGGTAAAGGGTATAATAAACACCCCGCCTACGGGGTCTTTTCTGCCGACTCCCGTCCCTCCCCCATAACAAAAGAAATTAGATTATCGCACAAGTACCTTATAGCCTTGTGATCACCGCCTCGGTGAACTGAGATCTAGTGGCAGTACCACCCAAATCCTTCGTTAATGCCCGGCCCTCAGCCAACGTGTCAAAGATCGCCTTTTGTATCCTGTCAGCATGACTGTTCAAGCCCATGTGTTGGAGCATCATCGCGGAGCTCAATAAAAGGGCAGTAGGGTTAGCTAGATCCATGCCAGCGATATCGGGAGCGGAGCCGTGCACGGCTTCGAAGATTGAGCATTCGTCTCCGATATTACCGGAAGGAGTGAGCCCGAGACCACCGATCAACCCAGCGCACATATCGGAAAGAATATCTCCATAGAGATTGGGCATAACTAGAAGGATGTCTCGGTAAATGTTGGGGTTGGTGGTCATCTGGTGAGATGGTTAGTATAACCTAATAGAGGTTGAGGAACAGTGCTTGCCTTTAGGCAGACATTGTCCAACAGTTCGTCCGAGAACTGGATATGAGGGAAGTCCTTTGCGACCTCTCTAGCAGTACTCAAAAAGAGCCCATCGGACATCTTCATAATTGTCGCCTTGTGGACAGCACGGACCTCCTTCTGGCCAATCGCCTCAGCGTGTTGGAATGCGAACCTAAGAACTCTCTCAGATGCCTCACGTGTGATCAATTTAATAGACTGAACCACGCCCTCGACAACCTCATGCTCAATACCAGAGTATTCTCCCTCAGTGTTCTCACGGATCAATATAGTGTCAACGTCGTCGTAGGCGGTCTTATAACCAACGATCGAACGACAAGGACGGACATTGGCGAAAAGATTGAATGTACGGCGAAGAGTAAGGTTTAGGGAGACGTGCCCCTTACCGATAGGAGTCTACGAAACTATCGATTAATGCACGCCGAAGAAGAGAGATGGAAGAATCCTACAGCGAGGGGGCCCTTAAGGGCAACCAAGTTCTTCTTCACAGAGTTAATTGCTGTGTCAGGAATCGTGGTTTTTCCGTCCTTGAGAATTGGAGTGACGTCGACTGATTCCCATTCAATAGGGGTCTGTGCAAACGTCAACCGCTTGGGTCACAAGCCCCATGGAGATTTCTCGAAAATTCCCCCCAAAAGTAAACGAGAGGCTGAACATTCTAAGGTCGTTCTGAAGAGCTTGGAGTTATGGTACTGGTACATACCTTGGCTGCAGCAAAAATATCCTTGACGCTCTTGGAAATTTCAGGTCCGATACCGTCTCCCTCGATGAATGTTACAGTATAGTTTCCCTAGTTTAGTTAAATAAGTCAACGTTGTGGACTTTCCTGATACTGGTGGGTAGAGAAGGGCCTGTTATCATCTCGGAGAGGTGATAGGTTCATATCACTTCAAATAGAAAGTTTCTCAACCGCCGATGCCACCTGCGGTTTTTTATTTTCTTTTGGTGTGCTCAGAGACATGGGAGGGAATAGGCAAACATTTTGATTCTTAGCTCCTTTGAACTGAGCGACCTTGTTGCTAGAGTAGAACCTATTTCCTTGAATCTAGTGCACATTTGGTGTCAGCCCAAAGGATCTCCGACTCTATCTCTCGCAGGAGGAAAAAACGAACAAGGTTCACGTACCAAAAGAGACCTGGTCTGGAAAGCAGGCCTTGTAAAGGAAAGGCCTCTGGAGAGGCACCGCACGGCAGACATTTTTTTGTATCCCGGAAGTGATAGTAACAATTATGGCACGGGATGAGAAGGTGAAGGAAAAACCAAAATCGGGTGTGGCTGTCGCAATGACGAAGGAGGGGGAGAAGAGGGAAAATACGTTATGCAGGTCGTTGGTGGAATAATTCGCAAAAAAATTTGAAGCCCACGTTGCTCGGCTGTCGGCGGCTGCGTGTATGCCTAAGCCTCCTTTATCTGATTTCTCACGGACACCTGATCTGGTTGAGGCGCAAACGCTTATCTTTGCATCCGGAATCCACCGACACTACTCGAGGATGTCCAAAGAAGAGACAAAAGATGATGTTTCTGGTACCGGTTGCTCGCTTTAAAGGACAAAGTAAACAGTTGATTGGAAAAGGAAGAGAAATGGTGTTTCTCTCAGGAAATGCGCGCGTTAACTGACGTGTGTACGAAATAGACGGCTCAAACTTATCATTAACCGCGATCCTGATCAATCAATACAGTCCGTAAGTCACGTGAAATAACTCTAGTCGCGAATTAAACGCCAGTTCAACGCGTGACCCTTTTTGCACTTTAGTTGATTAGGCTTTCTCAAAGAGAATGGTGACCCCGGCAACGCGTGTCAACAAAGCCTTTTCACTGAAAGTCCGTTTGCCTTCCCCACCATTGCTACCACCTCCTTCTCTATCTTCTCCCCTTCCCGAGCATTGTTCTCTATATCCTCTATTCCACCTTCATCCTCTTATACCATCACTAGTCACGAGTTTGTGTACTATACGCATTGCCATCACTAGTCTTTCTGTACAGAGTACCAACTATCACTTATGCCTCCCAGACGCAAAGCCTCTGTTGTCTCCCAGGCACGTACTCGAACATTACAGTCTTTCACAAAAAAGGTTTCAAAAAGCGTTAGTTCTACTGGGAAAGCTGTTGTCGCTAAGCAGGGGGTTCTATCGAAAATAGAGGCCAAGGAGGAGGATGCCAAGCCTGAGAAGGTATCTTTGAAAATTATTCAGGACGGAGACGAAGATGTACTTGTACCAGTTACGATCAAGCCCAAGTCTCCTATTGTCAAAGCGGACGAGTTGATCCATACATCTGAACCTGCGCCTGCGCCTACCCCAGCAAAGAAACGGAAACGTGCCATAGATGATCTTTTCTCGTCGCCTCCTAAGAAACCTACTACCACCACTCGTACTGCTGCTCCTCGTCAACTACCGTCTCCTCTAACTTCTTCCCCTCTATTGGAGAGTCTTCCGACAGACTTGGCCCTGTTACAGACCCTTCATAGCTCGTTATTAACTGCCCTGCTTTTGCACAGGGCTCACCATAATAATGGCACACACCCCGCTTCGTTCTCCGCCATAAAACTTCATGTGGAGCGGCTCGCCCGGAGGAATATCAGTTTCGAGGATCTACGACGGGTAGTGTATATATCTCACTATGAGGAAAAGGTAGACAACGGCGGCTTTAGGTTGGTGGACCACGGTGCTGGAAATATATGCATCGACTTCACCGAGAACAAGACTCGAAAGCTAGTCAGTACGAAACTGCTCAAAGAGGAGTTCGAAGCAAAACTATGGCTATACTTTCGCAGGGTTGGAGAGGACTCAAACCCACAACTTGTCACTCCACCGTGCTCATTTACGGATGACGATAAAGGGGAAGAAAAAGAGATGGCCAAGAGGAAAGCTTCCATCCATAAGCCCACAGTCCCCCTCGCCGAAATAGCTGCGCATCCCCAAGCTGCCACCATCCAAAGCGTCCTACACAGCAAGAACCAAGCCATCCTCCAGGGGCTCCGTAAACCTGCCTCCGTGCCTTCTTTTAAATCAACCACTCCCGCCGCTCCCCTTTCCTCCCGCACGTCTACACTATACGACCGCATCCGCGCTAAAGCTGAAGCAGCTGCCGCGGCCCGAAAGAAGGCGCCGTCGGGGGAGGCCCTAGCTCGTGCCGCCGCCGAGCAACGCATCCAAGAGATCGAGCCAATCTTAAAGGCCCTAGCCGGGCGCGGGGCAAACATGACGATGAAAAGCGTCGTCGAGGGGATCAAGGAGAGCACGAGAAATCCTATATCAATGGAAGATGCGGAAAAAGTTGTCAGAGTCATGGCAGAAAGGGACAGCGGAAAGGGCTGGATCAAGGTTGTTGAGGTTGGGAAGGTTACTGGAGTAGTTTTCGCTGAGAGGGATGCTACTGGGTTTGAGTAATTATTGTACAGTATTTGTTTTATACCTTTTTTTCTTATCCTCTTTGTTTATGGGGTTGATGGAGACTCGCTGGAGTTTTTTTCCTTTTCTTCTTTTTCTGCCGGTATTACGATATCTGGGTCTATGAGTGCCGTGTTGTATGTAACATTGAGGGGAGGAATTATGGATGGAGGAGGGGATTGTGTATTTCGTTTTCCTGTAAGTTAACTTTTAGATGGATATGATATTTGTGTTGATCCCCTACGGCTGCCGCGATGTTAACTCTGCCTGGTTACGGAAATTACAAGCCATTCCTTTGTTCCATCCCCCCATTTCGCTTTTGTTTAGTTTAGTTAGTTTGGGCTATTATAAATGTACAATACCGATATACACAGTATTTCTGGCGACTCGACCGTTCGCCAGAAATTACTCTGAGGCTCATGCAAAAGAGTAATATATAGTACTTGTGCCAACGACATCGATCTTGTTGAGTAAAAAGGAGGAAAAAGATTGTAATAATTTCCATTAAAAACAACAGCTCCGTTGCGGGGAATCGAACCCCGATCTCGTCGGATCGCGATGAAAGCGACGGATGCTAGCCGTTACACCACAACGGAATATGAAAAATATCGAGAAATGCATAGAAGATTATTTCCACATGTCATGGATTATGGCAACGGCATGACTCAATCCTAAGGGCGTGGAAAAATAAAAATAAAAATAAAAATAGAGGTCTACGTAGATTGCGGTAAACCAAATCAAAGCACGAGGGGCATACGATAGCAGCACTGGAATTGTCCCAAACTTCATACTTTATTAACTGTTACTCCATATTCTAGACTTGCTTTGCTTTGCGAATTGAGAGTCCAGTGGTAGACTGAAGTGCTGCGCGAGCTTTGGCTATTTTATCCTTTTTATTGGCTTTCTTGGGAGGCATTCCTGAATGACATTGTGATATATGACGATAGGTGCAGAATTGTGGTAGGTTGGTTGGTGTAGGTTGAATGATAAACATAGTCAAAGTAAATATACCGTAATAGCTCATGTTATTGAGATCAGAACAGCATCGAACAGGTTCAAAAATCCCAATATATATCCTACGGCAGAAAGATATGGTAAAAACCAGGGCAAAAAAAAACACTCCCTATATTATTGTCATGTAAATTGATTACCAGGACTGAAATATTCAAAAATATTGTATAGTAACCTCAAAACTCAATATTTTACTAATATTATTGTATTTATAAAATCTTGTTATATTAAACATGATATAAGTAGAAGATGAAGTTGAAGAGAAGAAGGATTATTGAATTATTAAGATTTTTTACATTTAATCAAGAAAAATATTGAGTGATCCATAGCTAGTTGTTGATCCATAGCATGCCTAAATACAGAACTCCCCTATTCTTCTACTCACTTTGTATTGTCAAAAGAGTACTAAACTTTTTTACCATACTCAACTGTAGTGGAAGCAGACTACTATCCTACTCTTTATATCAAACTATGATTGCTTTCCCCACTCAGGTCAAAATCATCCAGTTTTGATCATATATGAGATTCCAGGTAATTCTCTCTTCTGTAGGGTAAGAGTAAAGTATCTATGATACTATGGAACATCATGTATCTCTGTAACAGCACAAATGCTTTCTGGCTATCTCTCCTTTACACACATAATTGTAGTCGTAATGCATATCTTTCAACCTGTCTTATTTTGCTTCTTTGTTTACAGCATTGTACTCAAATTTAACTTCTAAACGGAGCTCCCAAGAGGTATAAGTGTTTGAGGATGCCATCACGCTTTGGTATTATTGCTAAATCCCACCTCCAAGTCACATCTCTCACAAAAGTGAATCGCATCCTTACTTTACAGATATAGCACAGAATTGGTAAGTTGTGATATATTGTAATATAGAGAATATAACACCTTAAGAATAATAAGTCTGAATTCATCCGAGTTGTGATTTGTTGAAGATTATATAGTACTTAAGTCAACCCCTCAAGTTCAGTTTCTACAATATATATTATAGAATGTGTGTCAAATTTATAAAAATCCAAATGGTAGATATTGTCTCTGTTAGTTTCTCTCATGCTATGTGGGGTGGGAGTGAGGAGGGTGTTAATATTAAAAATGATATGCTATGGTGTCAATCGTGTATATATTAAATATATTTCCTTTTACAAACAGTGCTGTATTAGACCGGGGTAATTGAAAACTTATATAAACTGGTATTGTCCTGGCAGTCTACTTTACTCATACTATCTTTATATAACCAAAATTGAAGAAAGAAGGAAGTAACGACCCTTGCTCAAATAGTGAAAGAAGAGAAAGAGAAACGGATAACTCATTACCACACAAACACAGCTCTATCTTATGGTAAACCTCCATATCACTCGGAAAGAAAAAAGTCAATCAACAAATTACGTTCGCGCCAATCAATTATTCAATTAACTACCATACTAGTAAAGGACTATATGACGATCCCCCTCAAGATAGGAGGCGCCACCAGCCTTATTACCTTTCTGACAGAAATCCACAATTCTATAAATGTTGGCTATGACATCTGCACACCTGACACATCCTTGAACCCCACATAAAGCTCCACTAGCATCCTCAATTGTCCATAAATGCGTACAATCCCCACCGCTTAGATGCCAATTGCAGCAATACCAGGTACCAAAGTTTGCGAACCAGCCAGCTAGCTGGCGGCCATTCCATACCCAAGGACTAGCATTCGTAGTCTCGCAAAGGACGAAACCATCGGGATTGTCGGCAGAGGGGTTAGACGTGATCAGTGGCAGGCCTGAGGCCTTGAATTCAGCTTCGGTGATGATATTGACGTTTCCAGAGGCGGGGGTAGTGGTCTTGTCTTCGTTTGCGGGTTCAGAGCGGCGGGAGATTTTGTCGGAAAGGCGATCAGATGGAGAACCATTGGTAACGATGCACAAGACTGCTAGAACGAGAAGCATTTGGAAGACGAGGTGCTTGTGGGAGAACATTTTGTCTAGTTCTGAAAATTAGTTTGTTTTGTATTTGTGTTGACTTGGATAGGATTACCTTTTGGATTGAACGAGTTGTTTGAAATCTGAGTTCGAGGTTTGAGAAAGGTAGATGTGAGCAGTGCTGTGGTTGTGGTGGAACGGAGCTGAGGTTGTTGTTGGAGAGAAGAGGGAGAAGAAGGAAGGGAGCTGAGCCTTTTATAGACAGAGCATGGCTAAACCTAAATTGAGGGCTAAGATTTGTGGGAACATAGGTTACAGGTCGGGCCGCTCAGAGCCGTCTGTCTCTTCAGCATTCTGTTCTTCATAGCAGAATACCCAAAAACCTAAGGGTATGTTTGGATATCATACAACGGTTCCGTTCCGTTCGCCCATACAAATAACCATTTCCCTTCTGTTTCAAAGTGGAGAGAATGCCTTCTTCACAGCAGAAACGGTCGCCAAACGAAATGGCTCACTTTTTGCCAAACAGGCCTTAAGTTTCAACCTCTCTAAAAAGTGAAACTCCACTGGGAAAGCCATACACCCTTCTAACATTACCAAAAAAATGTAGTATCTAAGCCTTCAAAATCTAACAATGACACCTGCCCTACCAACGTTACACGGCACTCCACCCATTATTGAACCCACCGCTGTCTTCACCACAGCCCTTACAAACAAATGCATATACAACCAAGGCCACAAAAAAACGGAAATCCCATACCAAAAGTAAAAAAGAAACCAAAAAGACCAGCTCTTCTGACTCTATAGGGAGCGGGACTACCCAAGATCTTTTAAGGAGGCCTGGACCCGCGCACAACATATCAGCAATTAGCCGAGTGATGGCCGATGAATATAGCCAACCCTCGACGCTAACGCGGACAAAAAAAAAAACTCCCGAATGCCTTGATTTATAATAACAATATTATCCCCCGACGAAAAACGCAGGACACAAAGTGACAGATTCCATAAAGGCACATAACTAACGCCCGTTGCTCCTACCTCCCGCCAGTGGCTCACCGGCCAGCAAGTTCACAAGCCTCTTAAACGCTCATTAGCAAATACCGGTAATCCTACTGTAACACAACCGATTGCTCGCAAGGTGAAGCTTCTTTCAACTCCCGCCACTTCCGAACGCCTTCTTCAACATCTCAAAATGCATCTTCTGCTCCGAAGCCATTTTCCCTTCAGTGTCCTATCCAGAAGGTCCCACCAGTCAGTCGGTCAGTCAACCACACAAAAAGTATAAAAATAAAAAGAAAAAATGGAGAAGAAATAAATAACAAACCCCAATAACAGCCAATACCAAAGAATAATTATTAAACAAAAACCTCTCCCTCTTCTTAGCGTCGGTGATCGCAGCACTCAACTTCGTCAGAAACGCTTCAAAATCACTCCTTAGCCTACCGAGACTATTGGCGACTGGCTCGTCATCCCCCGCTTCAGCGCTGAGCGTAA
This sequence comes from Tuber calosporum, assembly GCA_003316355.1. Lineage (NCBI taxonomy): Eukaryota > Fungi > Ascomycota > Pezizomycetes > Pezizales > Tuberaceae > Tuber > Tuber calosporum. The sequence goes on along the minus strand of QFET01007413.1, from coordinate 5,706 downwards.
GTATCCCATTCATGAAGCCTGCGAACCGTTGAGTGAGGAAGTGCGGTGCTGTGCTCTGCTGCTTGGCCGATAATCCCCCACCCGCGCCGCCGACACCGCCACGGCCGGAGGTCGAAGTGGTTGTACGACGGAGGGACTCGCAGTGGGCGCCCATGATTATTTGGAACCGTGGCCAGAGAAGCATGTTCGTTGCATTGATGTACGCGTCCGCAGCGGGGATTCGGCGTTTTTGCATCTCAAAAGCAGAGTATTGGTTTAGTCTCACGCAGAGTAGAACACCAAGGCAGTCGAGGGTAGAGTCTATGAGGGACTTTGTGAAGGTCTGGCCGAGGGTGAAGGTTGGGTCGAAGATTTGGTGGAACATTGTCGAGGCTTGGTCGTAGGTCTTGTGCGAGAAGAATTCGGTTATGAAGGAGTATTCCGACGAGGCGTTTTCTGTAAGGGCGGCGTTGAAATGGCGGAATGGGATTTCGGGGTAGTGGGGTGTGCGGCCTTCTTCAGCCTGGCCTGCTGTTAGTATTGGTGCTGTGCGGTTTTTTAGGGTGTCTATCCGCCGGCCGATATTGAATGCGTCGTAGGAGGGGGGCGCGGAGGATTTAAGAGACGGTATAAGGTTATCTAGAATGTTAGTTGGGGTCTTCAATCTGAGATGAATTGGAGACGTACTCCTTCTTGCGGATTCTTCTTGGCCCACAACATCGTGTTTGTCCATCACATGAAGCTTTAATTTCTCGAGAGACTTATTGTACCGTGTGAAATGGCTTAGGTAATACCATCTCATCGTATTGATATAAGCCTGACCAATCTCATCGGCCAACTGAACATGGTGATTGGCCATGAACTGGAATAACGCTTTATACCTCAGGAATCCAGACTGCTGTATAACCTGAGCATTGGCACCAGGAACTCTAATAGCTTTAATCCTTGTGACAAAGAAATCCCTAACCCTCTCTATCGCCTAACCCGCACCCACAAATCAGCACCCATCCTTGAAAAATCGGTTGAAAAGTACCTTATGTTCAAGACGCGCCAGCTCAGGCTTAACGTCCTTGGTAGCTTTAACCTTCGTAGCATCCAACGCAGAAATTGCCTTCATTTTGGCATCCACCTCCTGTAAACTCCTCACCCAACTATCATTCACATCTCCGTCTATGATCCTCTTGACGACATTTGGTGACAACGCAACATCTTCAACCACGGGCCCAAGAAGTTTCTCAACACTCTGTAGTCCCCCCAATTAGCTCAAGCCTTCCCCTTAGAAAAAGACAAAGAACCCACCCTCCGATTCTCAAGTCTCTTGTTCAACATCGCCGATCGATTCTGCAGCGTCTCAATCTCCGCACTAACAACCCCCAAATCCGTCTGGAAAGAATACAAATACGACTCGACAGACTTGAGCACCTCATCGCAAGCTTTAATCGACCGATGCAAATCCTGAAACTTGCCCTTCTCCCTCTCATCTACTCATTCACCCTTAGCCTTTATACCTTCCCTCCAACCCAATCCAATCTGGGGGGTAAGAACTAACATTCATTAACAGAACGAGCACTATAAGCCCTAGCTCTACTCTTAATCTCTCTCGCCTGAACCTCCCTCCCCTCCTCGCACTTCAAAAACTCCTCCAACCCCCCTTCCCCAAATTCAATCCCTTCCGCATCCTCCACCTCCGGCTCCCACGAGCTCCTATTCCCATCCATACCCTCCCCTTCTTCAACCAAAGACTTAACCTGTGCGCCCAGAATCTCCTCTAGAACATCAAGGGGATGACATATCCCGGCTGGCGGGGGGCCTCCAGAGACAGCCCTCTTCCCCACTCCACCACTACCACTAATATTATGCTGAGCGCGTAGCGAGCCGGGTAAACCAGTCGTGGAAGCGCCGGCGCCAGCGGCAAGACTCAGTGACGATGCGCGAGGCGTGAGCTGCGGCCTTCGGCCACCAGCTCCGATACCTCCAGGGAGAGGGCTGGGACTGTAGGGTCTGTTGCCGTTGAAGAGGGGATTTTGTTGATGTTGGTGCGGGAGGGCGCCAGGAGGGGGGGAGTTCGAGGGGGTGTTGCCGGTTGGCGTGGACCATTGGCCCGGCCTCCACATAGTTTATACTTGCGTTTACTGCCCGTAAGAATTGGGGGGGATGTGGTCGGTGCAAGTTTACTGCACTAGGGTGGGTTGGTGAACTCAGAGGATATGGACTGAGCTCCAGTTTGAGGCTGAAAATTGGTTGGTACTCTGGAGGAAGGTGGTGCCAAGACGGGATGTCCCAAGAACGCGACCGCGAGCGAGGCCAAGAGAGCTTTGTGCGAATAGTGTCATACCAGAGCTTGTGCCGGGTAGGCCTGCTCAGCTAATATTTTGCACACTTATTGTCATTACCCATGGAGCTACCAGTATTTCCGTATCATACATTGTTTTATTTTACTTGGGCATTTGCCTAGCACCTGAGAATTCTGGAACCATACCCGCTAGCATGAGATGAAATAGCAACTCCAGTCCAGGTCGAAACCACACAGCCATTGCTCGAACGTATAAAAAAAAATGAAATCAAAAAGGAAATGGTTCAAATACAGTTCAACTCCAACTATGTAAAAAACAAAAAGCCAACTCCCCTTTGCCATCACCCATACCTGCTGGACCAGGCATACTTTCACTAAGTCGACCGCAGCAGGAATAAAGAAGAAAAGAGAAAGGAAAGACCACACACAATGACCACCCAGGAAGAGAAGAGAGAGAAAGGAAAAAAGAGAAGAAACTGTATACATGGTTTAAAGAGGTTTATGTAGAAGCTGAGACAACTTTAAACAAGACGAAAAGAGAAAATGTGTTTAAAAGTCAATCATCCGTCCAGCCGGTCAGACCCATTATTGCATCGAAGGGAACAAAGAAAAAAGGTGTGTAAACATTACTAGAGCGTTTGGGTCCTCACACCGCAAATTTGCTCCTCATGTCCCGTGCGGTAAGCGACCAAGTTTTAGAAGGAAAAGCCTAAGCTGCTATGTGAATCGTAAGCAATATGAGAAATCCGATGCGACCAAATCGCCTTATCTCTGCCATTCCCACTGCTTTTTGTCGTTACGGCGATTAGGCCTTGCCTATCCACCCGGCAGAGACGAAAAAGTCATGAATCTTAGATACTTTATTGACATCGATCTGTCATGCGGTTAGTCTGCTGTCATCAGCATCATTATTATTGTATATGTAGGCACTTACACGGCAAAGATCTCTGGCAGCCTTCTTCTTAAGTACGCCACCATGTTTCATGGCCTCTTTCATCAATATCTCCTTCATGCAGAGATATGGCTTCGGCTTTATCCTCAAAGTCTCACAGAGTTGTTGCTCTGCGGATGTAAGGAGGTGGAGGTCTGCTGCATTCTCATTCGACAGGTGCAACGGCGGGCACAAAGGTGTGTTTGCCACACCACTGCCAGTGCCATTGATACTATTCATACCATTTAAACCGTTCGCAATATTCTTTTTCACTAATCCATTTACCACTATAGGAGAGGGCGAAGTTGGAACATTATTCGCTGGTGTTGGCGACAATGCAGCCAGGTCCTGTGGCGCTGATGTCAAATGAGCCTTTGGTGCCACCAATGGATTAACCGGCGGGGTTTCAACAGGGGGGGTAGCCTTCGAGGCATATCTGTGAGCCAAGCGATCTAGTGGGGCAAGCTTGTTCCGAAGAACCTCGCTCTGTAAATCAACACATTAGCCACCTTCTCATATAAAGCGCCAATGAATAGGATATTCACCCTCTGCGCTTTCTCCATCTCATATTTCGGCCCCGTTTCCAACGACTCAATACCCATTCTTCTCCACTCCTGAAGCTGAGATATCGCTTGTCGGAGTAACTGCTCGTTCACGAGTCCCTCAGAAAATTCGTCGAAATCCCGCTTATTCATTATCCGAGCAAAGGGTTTGGCCTTGTTTAGAAGTTCACGTTCCTCCTTCAGCTTCTTCTTCTCGTTGGCAGAGTTCTTTCTATAGTCCAACAGGTTGTGCTCATACATAACCCTCTTCCGTTGAGCGCGTTGAGTAAGCTTGTTGTTGTAAATATCCATCACTGTCAACTTAAGCTCAACCTCCGGCTCAACTTGGCCGGTAATTGGATTAAGCCCCTCGCCAGGTTCAAAGAACAAATCTTTAACGGCCATCTCCGCTTCATTATCCCACTCTGCCTCGAATTCCATTCGGCCGGGCATATATCCTTGAATCTCATGACAGGCAGGTTGCGATGTAGTCGGTTTCTTTTTAGGAACAGTCGGCACACTCTCGGAAGCTTCCTTCTTTCTCAAGTCAATTCGGCGCTTTTTTCGTGCCTGGAATTCCTCCCTGCTAACGCTAGCATATGTCATATCGGTCGGGTCGGCATGCTCGGGCAATGGGAACTTGGACGAGTTGATGTAGGTCTCTAGGTAATGCTGCTTGACCTCTTCTTTATCCCGCCCACCCCCGATGTGATCCGCAATATCCGCCCATGATCCAAGTCCGTAGGTTTCTGCTCCTTCGAGAAGTAAAAGCTCCTCGTCTGCTCCCCAGTCCGCTGTAAAGATGGGGTAGGAGTGTTGTTCGATAACCTGATATGGGTGGTTTGCTGGGTTGTGGTTACCAGTAGAGGCACAAGAGGTAAAACATGGTACGCAGAGATCGTAATCAGTGCAGACACCATGAGCGCAGCGTATCCGAACCTAGATGCTCATGTAAGTACACGAAGAAACGGTTAGAATTATAGGGAAAAATTTGCGGCATTAGATTTAGAGCCACTAACAGTAAAGGTGATGTCGCCGTTGCAAACGTCACAATGGTAACGCACGCCAGGCTCGACACGGCCTGGGTTAGCGGCCTTCTTCTTAATGACACCCATAGTGAGAGGGATAGGATGTGATCGATAGCGATAGCGGTTGTGATGTAGACACCGAGGCGTGCGCAGTGGAGGCGGTAAGGATGAGGCTCAGGGAAAGAAAGTCTGGAGATGGAGGCAATAAATCGCGCGAAAGGCCAAGGCCGGGGGGGCACAGGTAACGGGAGGCAGGGTATCGATCGGGAGGCTGCTGAGAGGATGATAGGGTTGAGGGAACGACAGCTGCGAATAGGAAGTATAATACTACGAAATATTCCACACCAGACGAATTCAAATTACAGAGTAAACGCAATAAGAGGTTCAAGAAAACGCAGTGTCTTGAGCGATGGAGCTGGCTGTTGGTCTTCAGGAGATTGGCAGGTTTCTTTTTTGGTGATGGCAGGGTACTCGTAGATTGCTTTTTTCCTTTTTCCTTCTTTTCTTTTTTTCCCTTTTTTCTCCGCTGATGTTGTGTTTGCTCGCTTTCGGTTTTGTGTTTACGTTTCCGTGTGGCTCGGGCATACAAGTCCCCGGCATGTGGAAGTCGAACACCGGGGAGGTCCTTGTAGCTGAGAGGACAATGCGTTGAACATCAAATTATCCCTGTAAATAACCAAAGTAGTTAGCATAAAATCAATAAAAAGGGTGGAATGTTTAAATAAAAAATAACGATTCTTGCTGCATAACATCTCAAAATATTGACTTTATTGAATACTGTGAGACTGGGAGTGTGAAGAAGTCCTACAGGTAAGTAAAATACCCCCGAAAATATGAGATGATGGTTAGTGACTCACACAATTATAGATACAATGTGTCACGATTGCCTAGAAGAGCGCTAGGCAGGAAGGACAGAAAAGCAGAGTAAGCCTT
>QFET01007412.1:0-18300 GCA_003316355.1 Tuber calosporum | reverse complement strand
GTCGCCCTGGAGGGCCGGGCGGGCCACAGACTGAGGACTAAACGGGGGGAGCAGGAGGAGGGGGGATGGAATACTGAGGGTGTGTGACCCTATGTGACAGGTCACGAAGAGAGTAGTGAAGGGAGGCGAGGTCTGAGCGCAGGGTGTCAACCCCTTCCTGAGGAGGGGCAGGTGCAGCTGGGGTACGGTCGCGGATGAGTGAGGTGAGTTCATCCAACCTAGTGTTGAAAGCGACGCGGCTGTGCAAGGCGGAGCAGATGAGCAGAAGAAGAAAGGTTTCTGCAGTAGAGAAGTCATACAGGTCTTCAGTAGAGAGGGGGGGGACTTGTCCTTCACGCCAGCGAATGGCAGAAAGGGTTTCCAGGAGAATAGAGGAAATAACGAGGAGTCGACCGGGAGGGTGGGGTGAGGAGAATCCTCACGAGAAAGGGCGTGGGAGGACTGAACCGAAGAGGGGCGAGAAGGCTCCATGGCCTACACCTTGGGACGCGAAACCTAAGCGAGGGCAGGAATGAGGGGATCGTGAAGTTAAAAGAGTTAACCGAGGTGTTGAAAATGTTGGGGCAGGAAAATAGGGGAAGCGGAGTGTGTTAGCTATCTGTGTCCCTGACCCTCCTTATATAGGCGCTCTTCCCACAACCCTAACCCTGGCGACTTTACTATGAGTCACCTCTTTACTATGAATGCCGTGTGAGTCATAGTATTACAAACATCCTATGACTCAGAATTTGAGTCATAGTATACAATCCCCATAATATCCAATTTCCATAAAAGGTTATGTGCGCTAATCGCGTCAGATGCGTGACACCCCAGACTCATAGTTGTAGTCAGGTGCGAAAGTCATAATATCATATGACCTTACAAGCGTGAGTCATGAAACTATAAAGATAAATCAAATCAAACATCATAATCATAAATGATCTCACAAATCGTGAGTCATGTGAAATATTCCCTATGCTAAGTCACAATTTGTGACAATAGCTCCTCTCTCCCCGCAGCTTGAGTCCCATCAAGCTATTCACAAAGTTTCATAACCTGGTTCCCAAATCTTGTCGCTTCGCGATGGAACTTCCGTAAAATTTGTTCCGTTGTGCGTAACTGTTTTCTGACCATCTCCAATGTCAGGTCTGCCACCTGAATAGTTCGTTTTTGGTGCGCAATGGTGGCTTGTTGCGCTTCGAGGGTCTCATCTTAGAGCCTGATCGTTGCTTGGGCTTCATCCAGTTGTATTTCCAAACCCGAAATTTTTCTTTGGAAGCATTCAATATCTGCCTGCATATGTTGGCTTTCTCTATCATCGTTTCTGGTTTCCTCGCCCCTCTCCAACCTTCCCCTCCTGGCTTCCGTGCGCTGAGCATCCTTCCTGCTCAGTTCTTCTCTTTTACCACACACCTTAGGGTAGTATCCTGCCCGGATCCTCGCATCCCGGTGGGCTCGACAATTATTTCGGTAGCACTCCTCCCATCTCGTTTCTGCATGTGGTTATTTTGGCCAGTGACTGGCCCCTTACTTGTCTTCTCTATGGACTTTACAATGTTCGTCAAAGCATGCTGTCCAGCTCATCGCAGTGTGTTCTGATGCCCTAGGCCGGTCCTCTACCGTCGCATAGCCTAGGATAGTTGGAGTTATTTCTCGCATTGGGTCTCCCCAACCGTCATTCGTTGTTTCTTGTTTGATTTCTTCCCAGCCTTGGTTTATCTGGGTATCTTTCGTGGAAGTGTTTGATTGCATTTTCTGCATGTTCGAAGTTTGCCACTGGGTACCAAACTTTATCGTGATCAGGAGAATATCCTGTCCACTTCGCTCGATATTGTAGTCTTCCGAAATGTAGTCGTGAATCGACTATTTCTTCAAGTTCGTATTCTATTTCGCCTTCAATTTCGATTGGTGGTGGGGGTAACTGGATCTGTGATGGGAATCTTTGGTCTTGGTAGGGTTCGAGAAGTGAGATGTGGATGGTGTTGTGTATTCTCATCAATGGGGGAAAGTCCTGCTTATATGCACTGTTCCCCACTCTTGCCAAGATCTTGAAGGGCCCCATCTTTCTGTAATCAAGTTTCATGGATGGTCTTGTGGTCCTTACATTACGTGGTAAGAACTATACCATATCTTCTGATTCCAAATTCGGATCGGGTTTTCTGTGTTGATCGTAATTTTGTATCTGTCGAAGTTGTGCAGCCACTATTTCCTCGCATATGGTATCGTGCCATGGGTTCATTTATTTCTCCGGTATCTTCCGATCTGGTATCAGATGACCACTTGCTTCATGTTACGGGTGTTTTCAGTAGTTTGCAAAGAAAGGTGTTGTCTTAATTGTTTCTTGTTGTCCGTTATTGTATGTAAACTCCGCAAACGGTAATAGTTCGTTACACTTATCCCGTTGATAATTGACGTATGCTCTGAGGTATTGTTCCAGGATGGCATTGGTTCTCTCGGTCTGTCCATCCGTTTGCGAGTGGTAAGCCGTAGTTAGTTTCCTTTTGAATCCCAACCTCTGGGTCGTCTCCTTCCATGGGTCAGAGGTGAACAGTGTTCCCCTATCGGTAATGATATAATGCGGCAATCCATGTAACCGAAAGATTTGTTTTGCCAAGGTTTGCGTGAATTGTTTTGATGTCATATCCTTCCGGCATGCAATAAAGTGACTCATTTTTGTCAGTCTATCGATGACTACTAAGATAGCATCGTAGCCATCCGATACTGGTAAATCTGTGATAAAATCCATAGATATCGACTTCCATGGCTTATCTGGTGCTTCGTTTGATTGTAGTTGACTATACGGTGCATGTCGGGATTATTTCGTCCTTTGACAAATGTCGCCGTTCTTGACATATCTCAGGATCGTTTCTCGCATTCCAGGCCAGTAATAACTGCGGCTGACGAGTTCCGTGGTCTTCGGTGTCCCTCCATGTCCTGCTTGTAGAATGTCGTGATTTTTTCTGATAAGTTCTGCTCACATCCTTTCCTCTTCTGGTACCCAAATCTTGTTCTGGTACCATAGGCAGTCCTCCTTCCATTGACATAGCCCCTGGGCTACATTCCGTATTTCTTTTGTTCCTTGTTCCAATGCTTTCCTTATCTCTTGTATGTGAGGGTCCCTCCCACTCTATTACTTAAGATTTCTGATCTCTTCTCTGGGAAAGCTAAACGTATCCATTTCCTGTATCCTTATCTCCTCGAAGTATCTTTCAGGTGGTAATAGGATCCTTTGTTTCTGTTTGATCCAGTCGTCATCTTCTTCTGGTGCATCTTGACTTCTCCTTGTCAATGCGTCCGGCTTGCAGCTTTCGTTTCCTGGCCGATATTCGATCCGTATATTGTATTGGCTTAACTTCTCGCTCCACCGGATATGTCGTTTATTAAGATCTTTTAATGACGTGAAAGGAACCAAGTTCCAATGGTCGGTGAGGATCCTTGTCTTGTGATGGCTTCCCAACACATATCTTCTCCACTCCTTAGGTGCCTGTACTATGGCCAATAGTTCTTTGTCGTGAATATCGTGGTTGCATTCCGCCTTTGTCATTGTCTTTGATCGGAATGCCACGGGTAGCCATTTCTCATCTTCGCACTGTTGCGTTAAAATTCCAGAACAGACATACTTCGATGCATCTGTTTCAATCATGATCGGTCTTTCCAGATTGTAATGGGTGAGTACGGGTGGTGAAGTTATTTTTTTTCTCATCGTATCGAACGCCTCGCTTTCTGTTGTACCCCACTTCCATTTTGCATTTTTCTTTGTCAGATTGTATAGGGGTTTTGCTGTGCTGCTAAACCCCTCAATGAATCTTCGGTAGAAGTTGCAGAATCCCATGAATCTTTGGATATCGGTTTTATTCTAGGAATTGCCCATTCCCATATGGCTACCGTCTTGATAAGATCCATCCGGACTCCTTCTTGGTCAATAATAAATCCTCAGTATTCCACTTCTGTCTTTTGGAATTCACACTTAGTTGGCTTGATTCTCATTCCTGATTTTCCAATCGCTTCTAGGATTTTTCCCACGTCGTTCTGGTGCTGCTCTATTGTTTCTGAGTACACCAGTACATTATCCAAATATACTATGCAGCATATGTCCAAGAATCGGTGTAACGTTTGATTGATCCATCTCTGGAATGTTAACGGTGCTTTGGTTAAGCCGAATGGCATTACCAAGTATTCATAAGTTCCATATCGTGTCGCGAATGTAGTTTTCCATTCGTCTCCTTTCATGATCTACACATTGTGGTATGCATCTTTAATATCCAGCTTCGTAAAGTATCGGGCGCTATTTAGCCTATCCAAGGCTTCTCCGATGAGTGGCAGTGGGTACCGATCTTTTTTGGTGACTTCATTAAGTCCTCGGTAATCCACGCATAGTCGTAATTTTCCGTCCTTCTTCTTGATGAAAAGGATGGGTGCTCCTGTTTCCGCGAAGGAGTCTCATATCCATCCCCTCTCCAGATTCTTTTTTAAATAGCTTCTCAATTCTTCCAGTTCCGCCGCTCCTAGTAGATATAACCTCTTCGCTGGGATTGTCTTTCCTTTTTCTAGGTTAATCTCGTGGTCCACTCCTTTTCTGTAAGGCGGTAACATAGTCTTTTCTTTCTCTTCAAAGAGATCCAGGTATTGGTGATATACATCTGGTATAATCCGTTCCAAGGGTTCTTTCCTTAGTACTTTTTGGCCTTCATAGCCAGCTCAGTACTGACATTCATTGCATTCAAATCGCATTGGCCGTCCTCCTGGTTCCATTTGAGAATACCAGTGATTTCTCCTCTTCTGTAGAACTTCCCAAAGGCTTGAGCCGTGATCTCGCAGATCTCTATTCGTTTCTGGTCCGTTGTTGTCTCTTCCCGGGTACCCTCTGATTCGGTTCTGTCCTGGTCTCTTTTGTAGTCCGTGCTTCCGGATCCTTTGTCTTCTCGTTCAGTCTTTGCTAGAACTTCGACTTCCTTGCATTCCCCGTCCAGATATCTTTCGCATATCAGTTGTGCTGTCCTGTCACCGGAATTGACTGGGTAGTCATCGTCCCCGAGGTTCACCATTACTACCTTCAGTTCACCTGTATAATCCGCATCTATTACACCCACATTGGTTGTAAGCCTGTTCTTGACTGCTAATCCGCTTCGTGGTGAAATGCACTAATATATGCCCTGTAGTAATCCTATGGCTATTCCTGTTCGGATGGCTTCTTGCCCTTTGGCTCGTATCGTTTCTCTTTCGCTAGCATACAGGTCGTGCACTGCCGCCCTCAGTGAGCCTCTCATAGGCATCGTTGCCTCTTTAGTCAACCTTTAACTAGAATCTGTTTTTCCGTTTTTACCTGAACCGTTGAGAACTTCATATCAAAGTTCTCCTCTAGGGCTTCCGCTTCTGGGACTGTAAAGACCCTCGGTGACTCTTTTAAACACCTGGTCGTGCATCTCTCACTATCAAACGTGATGGTCCCATTTCCCCAATCAATTGCTGGGCTATGTTTTCTTAACCATGGCATTCCAAGAACTGCTTCGTGGTTTGGTAAATTTGCCACTTGGAAGGTAATCATTTCCCTATGGCTACCGATGTCCATAGGTACTGTCCTTGTATGAGTAATTGGACCCATCGCGCTGAGTTTGCTGTCCGCCAGGTAAATCTCTCGTTGTTGTCTGGCTTTCGCCATAGGCATGCCGTGCTTTTCGCATACTTCCTTATCAATAGTGTCCTCCGTCGGTCCAGAGTCAATCATTCCGTTGATGCTGATAATCTTGTCCCTGCCATGTAGTCGCATTTTTACCATAACATGGTCGTTTTCGTGTTCCCGTGATTCCGTGTTGTTTAGTGCCACGTAGAAGTTTCGTATCTTGATGGGTTTCTTTTTCCCCTTGTCCCTCCGACCATCGCTTACTGGGGACCGTTGTCTATTTCCTCTTCGTTCTTTTCGCTTTTGAGATCCATTTCGAGACTTGCTGTTCTTTGTTTCCATCATGGGTTCTGAACCCTACTGACTGTCTTCGCCGGGTATTCTTTTTCATCTTTTGAGTTGGTGCAGTTTGTCATCATGTGTCCTGGCTTTGCACATGCCATTCACAGATTGTTGTTTCTTCTCCTACAATATTCGGTCTTTGATATGTTAAGAGCTTGTCTTCGCCTAGTAACAACTAGGTCTATTGGATCTCCTCGAAACTCCTGTAGTCGTTGGGTCTTGTAGGTGCCATTGTAGTTTCTGGCGTTGTCGTCTGTTTTGGTCTTTGACCTTCCTTGCACATGTTTGATAACGTCCATGCGGTTTTCTTGATTAATGGCCCATACAGCCATTTCCTCAATCGTCGTGAAGTCTTGAACCCTCATGGCCTATGCGTTCTGAATTTCTTCGTGTAAGCCTCTTGGAAAGCCCTTCCCAAGGTTGCTTCGTCGTATTCTGCCACTGTTGCCAATAGTCGTAACTCGTTCCAGAAATCAGTCACATTCCGTCTCCCTTGCTTGATTTTCTCGATTTTATTTCTTGCCATTTCCCTATCATCCACGTCGCCGAATTGGATGCATAGAGTGGCTTGAAATTCAGCCCTGTTATTCCATGTGGCTGGGGTCTTTCCTTCCACATATGGAGTAATCCATTTGCCTGCTGATTCCCTCAGTAGGGATTTGGCGAAGTCCACTTTTAATCCCTCTTCATTTTCTCCCCATCCTAGTGCTGTATAATATTGCAAGTTGGACTAACCATGCTCGCAGTTTGGTACGGTCTCCTGTAAATGTATCCAGGGTTTTGATTTTTGGCCTTCGTACCGTCTGTTCCTGTCGATTTTCCTGAACCGTTCTGATCAACTCTTGGAGTTGTTCTTTCGTGAGAGTTATCTTATCCGCTGGTCCTGCTACCCCGACATTCTGTATATTGGGGATGCTCCTGAGCTTACGGACCCTGATCTTGATCTTGCTTCCGGAGTGACTGGGGTTGGAGGCCTTGGGTTCCTTCTCGCGATATCTCGCTTCAGGCTTGTCCAAGTTCTGCTTGTAGTTCTAAGAAAGTCTGTGGATCGATGAAGTCAGTTACTTCTGTATCTGTAGGTGAATCCGTTTTGTATTCGTTAAGTGTCGCAAAAGACCCAACCAAATGTTACAAACCTATCCTTAGTCTGCCGGACAAGGCACACTATCTTCTTCAAGTGCAACAGGTAACGATACGTACCGCTGGTCTTAACGCTCGTCAGGTCTCGTAGCCTTACGTCGCCGTGGGAACGCGGAGTCCTCTCAATCCTAGCCCTTGCGACTGCTCCTTGGCGATAAGTTCCTTGAATCACCTTTCAGTCGGTGATATAAACAGATGGTCGTAATAAGAATAAAGTATAGATTGAACTAATAGGTAAAATATAACATAGGAACTAATTTAGGTGGTTGCATGAAGAGCTAGCTATCTGTGTCTGTGACCCTACTTATATAGGCGCTCTTCCCACAACCCTAAACCTGGTGACTTTACTATGAGTCACCTCTTTACTATGACTGCTGTGTGAGTTATAGTATAACAAATATCCTATGACTCACAATTTGAGTCATAGTATACAATCCCCATAATATCCAATTTCCATAAAAGGTCAAGTGCGCTAATCGCGTCACATGCGTGAAACCCCGGACTCATACTTGTAGTCAGGTGCGAAAGTCATAACATCATATGACCTCACAAGCATGAGTTATGAAACCATAAACATAAATCAAATCAAACATCATAATCATAAATGATCTCACAAATCGTGAGTCATGTGAAATATTCCATATTGCTAAGTCACGTTTTGTGACAGTCGAGCTGGGGTACTTGAGGGGGGTGGAGGTAGAGGAGGATATGCAACAGTAATGGATTCTTGGATTTCCTTTTCTTCTTCACTGTCTATTCCTCCAAGTTGAGCTGCTGGACCAGTTTGTGACATTTTGGCGGTAGAAATTTCTCGCTCAGAAGATGGGTATCTCTTTCAGCACTTACTTCAACCAGTAATAGTGATAGCTGTTCCCTCAACCCAAACTCACTCAAAGCAAGCTTCCTTGGTACTCAAAACAGGGTGTAATTAAGGGTCTTGGTACACGCCACAATACTTTTGTTTTACAGGTTGAAGGTTATTAGAGGGAAGAAAGGAATTCGCGTTGCAACGTGGGAGGAGCTTCCTTTTGAGCGAAGTAAAAGGGGGTAGCCCTGAAGCAATGCCGAGGAAACCTCCGTTTCCGCAACAACAGTTGCTAAGGTAGAGAGGTAAGGGAGGCGTTCAACCGATTGCTTCGTAGTGAAGGAAGAATGAGTTCAACTGTTGGGTGGAAGCGTGTAAGCGTATTTTCTATAGAGTAAGAAGAGCTCGGGCTCATAACCTGTGCAAATTGTGAACGCCAAAGGCACAATCTATTCTATGTGGATAATACCACGCAAGTGTGAGGGGTGTTGCGTGGCTCGCTAAGCGAGGAGGGAGATAGTAGTCGAGCAGATAGGTAGGAGTTTTGGTTCTTAATTCTCTAAGCGAGGTGGGGAGTAACTGCCATATTTATACTGAAGTGATAACCCATATAAGCGAGAGAAATATAGGGAAACAAATGTAAGAAACATAAGTGCGAACATAGTTTGACCCTGAAATCCTGCCAAGAAAATCCCAATAAATATGCGTAAATGTAAGATGCTATGAGCGGAATATTAGAAATAATTAAGAGAAAATATGACTGAGATTGATGCATAAACCATGCATAATCAACCGTGAAAACCCGCACACCAGATAAGATATAAACGCAAGAAAATCCCCAATAATATCCTGAAATATTAATGAAATTCCTTATAATATGTCCTAGCTGTAGTAATGTAAGCAGTGTACAGGTGGAACCGAAACAAAAACTAAGTATGAGAAATATAAGGTAGTATCATGAAATATACATAGGAGATAAACGGAAATTTCAACACTAGCAACTGCAGGTATGCTGATCGCATTACTGTTCTAAAAGAAAATATTCAATATACGATAAATATTTGTTTGAAAGTCTAAGACGGGCGGGGTCCAGGATAGGAATAAACCCAACAAAATTCCACCTTGTGCCTGCCGGGATCGTTAAACTCAGGTGTTGGGTGGAAGGGTTATATTCGATAGCTGCAATCATGGTGTGTCTGGGCACTCGACTGGTGATCCTGGATAATCTTGAAACTATCTTTCAAGAACGTAACCCCCTCTTATATCACCGCAAAAACGAGTTACGGAGGAGTCAATGTCATCACTAGGTCTGCTCGACCAACGCATACAGAGCTCCAGCATTCGGCTCAATCTATATCCAATCCGAGCAATGGGGTTCTGGTGATCATGGAATCACGCCTGTGGCATTAGGTGCGTAAGACCGCTCGCCATCACCGACTCTCACTCATATTATCGATACCGGGAGGTGCTGCGAAAAATCGGCGAGGGGAGATAAGAATGCATAACACATAATCCCCCACCCAGCAGACATTAAGGACTAATAAATACGCTGCAGGAAATTCGCAGTTGCAGTCAATGATCTCTTCTATGCCAAAAAAAAAAAAATTCTAGCACAGTATAACTAGAGAATACTCCACCTCGATCATTTCTGAACAACTATAGTTTTGAACAACTATAGGTGTAATTGGGTACAGCGGATCCAATCCTAGTGAACTGAACGACACAAGACTTTTATCTGTACAAGGGAGGATGATAGAGAACAAAGATCAAAGAATAAGATAATGAATGACGTGGGAGTTTGACTGAATAACTGATGACTGTACGAAGCGAGTGAAATGCGACTACCTACAGAACAGAGACAAGTAAAGGGAAGAACTGGCTGCCTTATATCCGCCTCCACAGAAATCCAAATATCCAACACACTTCCAGCGCATGCCGAATTCCTCTTCTCTACTTTCCATCCTCTTGCCGTTCCTCCACTTGGTTCTTCAAGATAGTTCCGAGGTGGGAAAGGGGTTCATTGCCGAGGGTAAGGTTCTTGTTTAGCTATCATCTCTAGTCGTGTTTCACTGTAGACGTAGTGGTGTTTGAGACTGTCGCATTAGATATGCAGAGTCAGGTGTAAGGTGGCAAGAAGCTAGCGCAGGTGGAACATCAACCGTCGGTTTCAGGTAGTTGTAGTTGCGCTTCTCGTGGAGCTGGAATAGGAATATATGTATACGCTGAGCAGCCTAAAATGGTCGATGACCAACACCTATCGCCTCACCCTAGGTAGCTTAAACCCACTAACCCCGACGGTAACCTCATGACAGGACACACAGTGGGTAAAGCAAGCCTAAAAATATGAACCCGGCGTATTTAGCCTTTTTACCAATTTATGGCACATACATCGAGGCATTCCCAGTTATCACTCCCGAAACCCGAGCCCGAGTGATTTCCCATGAATGTTACACTATAGACTACCTAGTATGATATAATACCCCTAAAGAAAGGCTCCGACTATAAAAAGATGTTGTCTGCTAGTAGGCGAGGCACAGTTGGCCCCGCGGTGCATAACTTCAATCCCGAATTGGTCTTGTAACCATTCTCTCAAGGTGTTAATAAGTCCGAATGGACAAAATTACTACCCAACGCAATATAACACCGTAATATCGTGGAACCTTGTAGAAAAATACCGAAGGCAAGCAGTGGCTAGGAAGGCTAGAGATATAGGGGAGATATATGGTGCGAATCTTTCCGCGTTTCATCAACCTGCTTTGTTGAGATCTGATCCATTTAGGAGAAAATATTTCATAATGAATGTAACCGAATAGCATAACTCTGGCCACCAGAGGTGGCCCGGGTTCAGGGGAAATTACGGGATTGGCTGGATGGTCCACCTTTAAACGTAAACCGAGGCATGATAATAATATTTAATAATATTATTACACGGAAGAAAGCAAAAAAAGGACCCTCCCCATAACTAACAAAGTTCAATACCAACCTCATCTCCCGCACGCAGCATGTTAACCCTGACACCCTCTATCCCCCCCTCGCCCAGATCCCTCTCAACCTTTTTTACGTCCCACAACTGGTAACTCATAAATCCCGCCGTAACTCCTCGCACATCCTTCGTTTCGTCGTGAGCGCTAATCCAGTTGCCCACCACCGCACTCTGACATACCGAGAAACCGCCAGGGAAGCCGCTAATAATCTTGCCGCCGAGGAGGGAGCGAACGTGGCAGAAGGGGTGTATTAGTAGTGAAAGGTTCGGCTGTGGGGATCTATCTGTTTGGGTATGTGCTTCGCTCTTGGGGGTTTGAGGTTGCGATGACAGCGAGGATAGCCAAGGTTGTAGAGATGAAATTGGTGCGCCGTGCGGACTGAAGAGTACCGAAAAGATTTTATTTCCCTGCCCTTGGTTCCGGGGAATAACCCACTTGATGCCGATCGCATTGTGGAGCGCTGGTAGTTCCCACGGTCGTTTCGGCGCCATGAACATTAACTCTATCCAGCCCGCCGGATCGATAACTGTAGGATTCTCCCCCCCATTCGGAAACTCCACCTTCATCGTCTCTCCCCGCTGGAATAGGCGTAGTCGATTCTGGTCAAACCACTTCCACCCGAGAACTATCTTCCCTGCCTCCGGTGCTGCGTAGAGAAGGGTTTTTTTCGCTGCACCATTCCAGCCAAGCTCCTTCAATGTCTCCTCGTTGCAATGGTCCGCTTCCTTCTGCGAAACTATGATTATATCTGGAACTGGCGATAGCTGGGAAATGGAGGAAATGCATGGTTGCGTGGTGTGGCTCTGATTAGAGAATAGTGGGTGGAGTACATAAGGGCTCGAGTGTAGCCAGGGGTCTAGGAGGATCACAAAAGGCTGCGGCAAGGCCGGATGCGAGAATGTGAGAACAAAGGTCGTATCGCTGTTGAGGCTCTGAACTCGAAGGGACATGGTGATGTTGTTTTTAAGATTTTGTCTCTTGGGGGGACGTAGCAATGTAATAGCAATTTCCCGACGAGCATCATGGGTGGAAGTGTAGGGGATAATATACAATTCAGTCATGTTTTGTTCGCTCCGCATTTAGAGGCTGGTTGCGTAGAGGTTTCAGAAGGTGCGGGAATCTGGGCTTAACATGCGAGAGTCGGGTAGGGTTCCCATCCATCTGGGTGGAGCAATAGAAATTAGCCGAGTCGGAGCGGTTATAGTTGCAGATTGAACGCCGGCTAGATGATCCGTAGCTCTTACTGTACTGTACCCCCGGCAGCACGCCCATTTCACGAGATAATTCTCCCAGAGCCGGGAAGGTCGGAGAACCGGAGGGGCATAGCCAAAGCAAGCGTCGACTCAGAGTGGCTCAGAGCCCGGAGCAGACACAGTCGCACCCAGCCACATTACGCAGAAAGGGTTGTTTATAAGGGAAACCTCGCTATTACGAACCTACTGGGAATTTACACCCCTACTCCCCCTCTACAAACGGCCCTCGCTCTACGGAATTTCTCCCGAAACCTCGCTGTAACGAACAAAAAATTCTGAATTTTTGACCCTCGTTATGGCGGGGTGCGGGTGTACGGTAGCTTACCGTGCCAACGTCTGCCCGGACTAGAATGTATGATAAAGTGATGTTTGGGTTATCAACTTTATTCCTATCGAGAGGAGACACCGCCCTAACGGGCATGTGGCCAGGTGGTTTGGGAGGTTCTGCTACGACGGTCGTAATACAAGTACAAGTGCCATGGCTGATGTTTTCGTACAAGACAAGGGTCATTTTGGTGGTAAACCACCCCTGTTTTTTTTACGAAAACATACCCTATGGCACTTGTACGAACTCTGCTTATTTTGGGGAGAATTACCTTTAGTACTTGTACTTGGTATGTTCCTAGCAAGTCTAGAAGCTGGGGGTTTTGCCAAGCACAGTAATGTGTTCGTTCAAAACTTGGTTTGGGTTGGAATTTTTGTCCCTTGGTGTAAGTGCAAACTACGACTGTGCTTGTACTCACACCGGTATCATACCAGTAGTGCGGTGCGACACACCAATCTTTGGTAAGCCAAAGTGTAAACAACAACCCCCTTATGGCTATCTTTATATCAGGGTTAGGCACCGCCGTGCATTCATATGGAGGGTAGGCAGAGCTGGTAAAGTATTGGCAGTTTCGGTATGAGCTGGGTTCAGCTTAGTATATCTGCTCCCCGGTGAATAATATGGTTTCCCGCCAAATATACGCTTTTTTTATGTCTTAGCTCTTTTGCACGAACCAATCTTGTTACGTTCTTAATTTGCAACTGGAAGAGGCCTTTGCAGTGTTTATGCCCCCAAAAGAGGTTCGGCGAGAGTGGTTGTCGTGGTGGTGGTATAAGGACCCACGCCGTTGGTGACTTCGATATTTAAATTTAACTTTTCTTCGGGCTGTGCAAAGTTGAGACCCCCGAGCACTATCACGCATTAGGAAAGGTTAGTGGGGTTGTTGCTGCGCTGGTTCAAGTTACGAGCGTGGCAGCAGAACCTACTCGAACATATCATGCACCTACGGTATTGTTCTCTTTGTGATCTGAAAAACTTGGGGAAACTGCCGCGCACAATCACTTTCGGGAAAAAAGGTTGACGGAATACCCGCCCGGAATAGATTACCGATATAAAGACTCTGGGGGCTCCCGTTGTACGTGTACAAGTAGGAATGAAGTGGATACCGTAAGGGAGAGAGCATCAAGAA
Organism: Tuber calosporum; assembly: GCA_003316355.1. Classification (NCBI taxonomy): domain Eukaryota; kingdom Fungi; phylum Ascomycota; class Pezizomycetes; order Pezizales; family Tuberaceae; genus Tuber; species Tuber calosporum. Next base: position 4,723 of record QFET01007412.1, on the reverse strand, counting down.
TTTTATTCGATACCTTCTTCGTGCACTTCCGTATCTTGCCTTCCTTACCCCCATCCCCGCTATTACCGGTAGCTTTCTCCGCTCATGACCTAGATGCAGCAGACTAAGATTTCCCAACCGCACCGGGGATGAGAGAGGGTTCGCTGAACCGGGCTAATTTAAGGCGCCCACCAAAAACAAAAACCGGAGGCCTGACGGTAGAACGGGAACCCCGATTTTTTAGCCACGTAAGACTCGATAGATATACGGTACGGGTTGTGAACTGTATTGGCTGTGTATGACAACTTGTACTTGTACCTGTTCCCAAAAATAGGCCGCCATAGCGAGGCATAAACCGAAGGGGAAACGGGCATCCAAAATAGGCAGTTTTCCATTCAAGAGAAGCGCAATTTCGGGTACCGGTATGATACTTAGACTACCGGTAAGGTAGATATATTATTGGGTTGTACAAGTGTGGAAGCCCTTCTGACTTAGCAAACCCGGGGACTGTGCAGCGGGGATAGCAGGTTGGTTGTCACAAAACACAGACAGCGTCGCTTTCGGCAGAGGCAATTTGTTTTAACAAAAGTTGATCACCGGCTCCCATCTGCTTGTAAACCTCTCGATTGGAACCTCATGAATACCGTAAAAACTGGAATAGTCGGACCTCGGGCTAGGACGTTTGATCAAGTTTATTCTTTAACTAAAAACGGAGACACCGCCCTAAGGGGCACACGGCCACCAAAGACATTACAAACTTCTACAGGGAGCAAGCCAAACCCTCTCTCCATCCCAAGCCGTCCCGTGGCAAGTCTGGTATCCTGCCAACCGTAGGTTCCATAGCGAGAACGCGTTGGAGTTGCTTCTCCTGGTCAGGGTGGTGGTATTTTTCATTTCATTTGTCCCCAGCGGTGAATCAAATATCATAACCCCAGCGGAGGGCTGAAAGACTGTTTTTTCGCTGTGTTTTTCCCCCTAGTCCAAAGGAGGGAATTCTGGACGTCTTGGCGTGAGGTCCGATTATTCCAGTTTGCACGGTAGGCAAACAATGCTCGAATCGGTTCCTGTTTCTTTTAGTGACATTGATTGCCCACATGGCGGGATCGTTGGCTGGGTGAAATATGATAAACTTAACCGCAGTTAGGTATCTAGCAGCGGATCTACTGCCGCGCTTAACGGCACCTGCTCAGTTACCGTACAGCACAAGTACTGCAATCTTCTAGACACCATTCCCCCGGATTTGACTCAAAGACAGACCCCCACCAAATTGAAATTCCGAGCCCCCAGTGAACCACCCCGGAAAGCCCTGAGCGTGGCCGTATGCCCGTTAGGGCGGTGTCTCCTCTTATAGGAATAAACTTGATAGAGAATTTCCAGATGTTGAAGAACCGAAAAAGCTCCTGAGGAGTTGGGTTCAAGATTTCGGGAAGCAGATTTCTTCGGAATCGGGCTCAGTGACAGGGAGTGTGGTTTTTTTTTGAAAAAATTGAAGCAGTTGGGAGGTCGCAATGTAGCCACCTAGTCAAAATCTGGAGTTGAGGTGTCGGATGGTGCTTTCCTACAAATGGAGGTGCTGGGAGATTTCGGGGTGCCCACACGTTACATGTAAATTACATACCCTACTACAAGTATACCTAAAGCCTGGAATAACCGAACAAGGTGCTAGAGTATGTGGTCTAGAATTACCCACTTTAGGGAAGGGGCGAAGAACTCTGCAAAAAGGCCTGGTCAATAATATATAAGATTTGTTCAAAATGTGAACGCAGAAGGAACAATCTATTCTATGTGGATAATACTACGCAAGTGCGAGGGGTGTTGCGTGGCACGCTAAGCGAGGAGGGAGATAGTAGTTGAGCAGATTGGTAGGAGTTCTGGTTCTTAATTCTCTAAGCGAGGTGGGGAGTAACTACCATATTTATACAGAAGTGGTAACCTATATAAGCAAGAGAAATATAGGGAAACAAATGTAAGAAACATAAGTGTGAACATAGTTTGACCCTGAAATCCTGCCAAGAAAATCCCAATAAATATGCGTAATTCTAAGATGGTGTGAGCGGAATATTAGGAATAATTATGAGATAATATGACTGAGATTGATGCATAAACCATGCATAATCAACTGTGAAAACCCGAACACCAGATAAGAAAAAATGCAAGAAAATCCCCAATAATATCCTGAAATAATAATGAAATACCCTATAATATGTCCTAGCTATAGTAATGTAAGCAGTGTACAGGTGGAACTGAAACACAAACTAAGTATCAGAAATATATGGTAGTATCATGAAATATACATAGGAGATAAACGGAAATTTCAACAAGATTGAACTGCTCAGCCCCAAAAGCCCCATGGTTGTACCGAATGTAAGGGTTTTCTTTCTATGATACTGGTAGAAGTGAGTGCTCCAGGTGGCCATAAATTGTGTTGACTATACCGGATAGAAGATCTCTCTTGGCGCCAAGTCGATTTGTCCATATCCGGGTATCATAATACTTGTATTGATACTTTACGAGTTGGCCAGTACTCGAGTACCGCCGGTACGAGGGTTTTGTCCTCTCACCGACGCACCCTAAACTTAGTATGAGGTTGCTGTCCCGCCAAGTGTGATGCTGCTATAGCTTATCGTATCGTAGGAAAGAGAGGAATTCAGCTCCCGGGTTCAAACAGCGCTTTTTCGGGTGCCCAGATCAACAGGCAGCAAAGAGGTTTCACATCCGGTACCGGTACTACTAACTGCAAAGCCCAACAACTTGAAAAAACTTGCATCGGCGCTTTTCCACCCTGGGCTGAAAGGGTCTGATGAGGAAGGAAACAAGTTTCTGGATGACTCGCCTGTGCGACTGACCATCCCGACACCACGGCTGCCCCTGTAATGGAATTTCTGACCACAACCCTCTCCGTAGTGCCTGCTTATCAACGAAATTTTGTGATTTCAACCACGGGCCACGCGGGTGATTTGGCTTTGGCGGCTTGCTGAAGAATTTGGCATAGTGCGGTTGTTTGAGCTGCCAAGTTCAAAACTCCATCTTTACTACTGGTGAAAGGAATTGAGTCTATCATTGGCCATTTCTTTTGCGGCAAGATTTGATGGAGGTGTTCAATGGTGGTAATGCGAATGCAGTTTTCGTTCAGTTGTGATAGATGGATCGGAGTTGTTCGTGTTCACGACTCCATTGGTGGTTGCTAGCTAACGACTACAGTATTTAACAGGGGAAAACTCTGCATAGTAAAACCCCAAACATAGGCTATGCCCTAATGTGCACCACAGACTTACACACTTCTCCACTCGACAACATGAGCGCCTGCCACAGTCTATGTCTCCCACCTTTCTACTGCTACCGTATCCCCATAGCGGGATTATCATACCATCAAGATTGTCCTCGAGTATCAATCTAAATTACAGGGGAGGGTCAAACAACAGGCCAGGGGAGATATCTGTGTGCCAAGAACCTTTTACCGTAGTCTATCGTACCTGTATTTTTTCACAGTCACTAGGATACGGGTACCTGGCGAAGGCCCACGGAGGATTTGGTGATCACAAGGAATCCTTCTGTGGTCCTTCGGGAGAACACAACGATTGTCTCAGGCTGCACGTGGCAAGGTGGAGTAAGGTACCTGTCTAGCGCCAAGGCTGCTTGGATTTGGGAGGGGGCGCAGACCTCGTATTTTTCATCTCTATCGCCACGTGGAAACGAAAGACTTGAAGTGCGCGCTTCGGTCTCCTGCAGGGACCCGCTCGGCCGCGTCTATTTGGGACACTGCCAGGTTTTTTCTTCTTCTATGTACTGCACTACGGTAGTACAAGTAAATTTATTGTAAGTACTCGAGCATGTGGGGTGTCTTGCCCCTCCATTCTCAATTGGGTTATCCTTATTCTTTTTGCTTCTGTCGATCAACTGGTGTGTTACACAAGATCTTGTCCGGTGAATTCTCCGGTTTACTTGTGCTCGAGTATCATACATGTACTCGTACCGTACTCGAGTAACTACTCGTACAGTATGCGAGGGGTTCGGCTCCGAATTAAAGCTTCCAATTCTAGCTGTACGAGGGGCAATTGAGGATGCCCACTGCCCTAGGACTAGTGGTCGTGATAGGTCACTTGACTTTAGGATGAATATAAACCTTTCTTCCAACTCCGCTTTTAAACCAATATTTCGCGAAAAATAGACATTTGACAATTTCCCACATTCCATTCTTGTAAACACTTCAAGTTCCCCCCCATCAGTTAGGCAATAACTATTTATTTAAATCTCTAGAAGTAGAACTTCAAGGGATCAAGGGTGTGTTCGTTGTTTACAATCATGTAGATGTAGGCTAGTGTGAAAGCGACCTAAATTTTCGTATGGGGTTCCAGACAAAAAAGTACAAGTGCTGGTATCATACATTGCAACCAATACCTCACACTTGATTGGCATTTTCTCCACTCCTTTATAATATTTCAGAATTCTGCAACATTCCAGATATTGTCTACAGGCTTACTGAGGTGCTTCTAAATTTCGGCAGACTCTCATAGCCATTGTGCTGCGAGAGAGGGTGGCGAAGGTGGATACTTTTGGCGTAAAACTGGCATCGGACGAAACTTTTTGAGCTAGTACTGTAGATAGAAATAAAAACGAGATCAAATTCAAGGAGCACAGATCCTTGTTGGTAGCTATTGTAGAATGTAAAGAAACCAATATCCGAGCCGTATCACCCATCCCCTTTCTTCATCAATTCCACTTGATATCCCTTCCCCACCTTTAC
>QFET01007411.1:0-18521 GCA_003316355.1 Tuber calosporum | reverse complement strand
CAGGCTACCGCTTAGGCTCTATTGTATATCCGTTCACACAGGCTAGCGCCTGTTACATCGTCGAGGCCAGCTGAGGAAAGGGTGGGGACCTGAGAGGATGAGAAGTTAATGACATCCTTGGTCTCGTCAAGGAAGGAGGACAGGAACCTATCGTGGGGGGGGATATCCACGGTAGAGGCAGTGGCTGAGTGTGGTGCAGGAGCAGCTGCGAAAAGAGGGGGGGGAGGGGAACCAGCTTGCTCTATAACCAGGCTTAGGGTATACAAGGACCTAAGCAGGAAAGGTTGTGGATGGGATCGTGGGAACTGCGTACACTTTTGACACGGTGGTCCAAAATATAGGGTTAGCAAAATAGTCGAAGCGAAGCGTGGCCTAACTACAGGCTGTTTTTTTTTTTTTTTTTTATAATCTATATTCGTTGTTAAGCTACAAGAACTTGCATGCAGCGCTAGCCATGGCATAAATAAAACTTTAATTCCAAAAACCAAAAACTCAAGAAACCAACGGCACAGCAAAGCTCCCACAGGACAGGTAACTGTCCTTACACCTTGTACTGTAAACACAAGTAAGGAAAGACCAGCCTAGGAAACATACAGCAACCAAACCATCAGGTGAGGAAAAACCACAAAATATCCAGAACTAGGGGATGAAAAGAGGGTGTGGGCCGGGGAGCCTATAGGGGTTGGGGCAACCAAAGGAGGTGGCAAAGAGTGGGGGGATAGCAACATGTCCGGAGGGAAGCCAACCTGCGTCTCTTGTAAATAAGCGACCAGGTTGAGGAGGAGTGGTATAGAAGACCAAATGGGGTCGTCCGCTCCTATCCCCCTGACACATAAGAGTTGGCGTCCGCAGGCATCAGCGGTGCCCGGGGAGGACAGTGTGGCGTGCTGGAAGTCTATGTCGAAATTCCAGCATCGTGGACAGAGGGTGGACTCCCCTTTGGAGGCCCAGAAGGTATGAAGGGCTAGGTAGCCCATGTAGGCACGCATTTGGTGAATGCGGCCTGCCATGCACTTACCGAGGCCCATGAAGGGGTGTGGGGACACGGACGGTTTGTAGGGGTAGTAGTGTGGGGGATGGGAGGCCTCTCCACAGTGGTTGATGAGGATCTGGTGGGCCCGCCTCCCAAGGCCAGTATAGGTGGCGCGCATGGCAGGGAGTGGGGGAAGAGGAGGACTTAGTTGTGTGAGATCTGCACGTGGCAAGAGGGCGAAGAACAAAGATCCCAGAATGGGGAGGATGAGGTGGGCCATAGCATCCAAGGGGTGGTGGGTGTGGACAGGCAGAGAGGGAGGGGCAGTTTTCCAGTGAAGAGGTTTGAAATTGTGTTGGAGGCGCCGTGTGATGAGACGCCACGAGCCAGGGGCGTGAGACTGCAGGAGGGAGGGACAGTCCAGGGGGAGCCGCCCTGCGGCTGGGTTGATGGTGGGTGGGGCACATGTCAGTCGGAGGGCAGCAAGCCTGTGGCGATGGGCGCAGAGGAGACCGATAGGAGGGAGGCAGCTCACTAGAGAGAGGACAGGGAGTCTGGTAGAGCGGAAGCAAGTGGTAACTCATCTCTGGATCTGGTACCAGAAGACGTCCATGTGCGGTAGCATTCTGCGGGCGGGTATGAAGAGGTCAGCTCCTTAGGTGAGGATTGAGAGGAGGAGGGAGACCGCAAGGTGGTAGCAGAGGTGGGGGGGAAGGCCAGCCCCCGGTGGGGAAAGCCTGTGGACAGAGGAGAAGGTGCCTAGAGCGAGGGCAAGTCATTTGGTGAAGTCAGTTGATGTGGAGAGGAATGGAGTGAGCCAGTAACCCAGCCACCTGATAGAGCTGGCGCAATGGAAGAGCTGCCCATCCCAGTGTATAGGGATAATGCAAGGGGAGCCACGCTGGTTCTTGGTGCACCAGTGAAAGACCTCAGTCTTGGGGACTGAGAAGGGGACATTCCGCACTGCTCTGCGACGCTTGATCCTGGAAAAGGCTGCTTGAAGCAGCTCAACATTGTAGCAATAAGAAGAAGATGATAGACTCAATGCAAAATCAGCAACATAGGAAAGTATAAGGCCTTAGGAAGGGAGAAATGAAAGGAAGAAACATAAATAACAAAAAGCAAAGGAGATACAGGAGACCCCAGAGTGGTGCCAACAGAAACAGAAGAAATGATTCATGGGGAAACAGGAAGAGAAGACGACAGGTGCTGCCAGTTATGAAGGACCGGACCCAGGAGATCAGGTAGTAGTTGACCCCTTGTTTCCTCAGTACAGAGGAGAGAAAGTCGTGATCCACATTGTCAAAACCCCCTTTGATGTCCTGAAAGAGGGTGGAACCACGTAAGGCTGGGCGGTGGAGGGTGCGTACTGTATGGGCAAGGGTGGTGACGGCTTCAAAGGAGGAAAGGCCTGCAAGGGAGCCACATTAGTTAGGGCTGAGGAGACAACCAGCCCTTGCGACGAGGAGGAGGCGGAAGGCAAGAATTCTCTCAACAAACTTGCAGATTGTCTCGAGAAGGACGATGATCCAAGAGGAGTCCGGAGTGTCATAGGGCGCCTTTCCTTGCTTGTCCAGAACTACTCTGTTATCCTATTGAAGGGAGGGAGGGTGGAACCCATGGAGGAGCAAAGGGGAGATGAGGGCGACTAATAAGGAATGGGTGGTGCGGTTGACTACTTTCCATACCCCATAGGGGAAGGTATCAGGACCCGGTGGAAAGGATGAGGAGGAGGCCTTCAGGGCGGCAGAGATCTCGTCTGAGGACAGCTCATCAGCATCGGAGTAGGGGCAGAGGATGGAAGGGGTGCGCAGTGAGTGACGAGGTGGAAAGAAGTGGTTGATGTGAGCACTATTAATGGACTCAGTAGTGTAGTACCCTGTGAGGGTAGGGAAGCGAGTTGTGGGAGAACCTAAGACTAGTCGCTTTGTGGCCGAGAGGGAGGAGGGAGTGGCATTCAAGAGGAGGGATGTCCAGTGGGCCTTTTTAGCTCTCTTTAAGGCTTTGAAGTAGCCAAGGCGGGCAAGCATGCCACCAGAGATGTCACTGGTAGAACGGGTAGAGCGGGCTTGGCGAGCTGCATAGTGGTGTTCTTTCCTAAGAGTAAACAGGAGGGGTGACCACCAGGGCTTGGCCCTATGCGAGGGACGCGAGAGGGGTGTGTAGTTACGGAATATGGACAGAAGGCGACCGAAATTTGTGTCGAACCATGAGGAGACAGAAGCAGAGGTGGGGAGGCGGGGGGCGTCAGTCACTGTGAGCTTCTCAAGCAGGGGCAAAAGGGCGGCCCAGTCAGTCAGGGCCAAGTTGGGCTGGGGAGGTGGTTGTGAGTCCTTAGGATGCCTAAAGGAGAGCAAAATGGGAACATGGTCTGAGCCAGATAAAGGGAGATGGGTGCTCCTGGAGGAGAAAAATGGGAATAAACCCGGGGAAGCAAAAGATAGATCTAAAACAGAGGGCCTGCCCCCGCGTCCCAGAGGGAAGGGTGTGAAGACCCCAGGGCTATTCAAGAGCTGGTAGCCAAGCTCAGCTGCTTTTGAGAAGTAAGGAAAGGAAACAGCTAACTCAGTAGGAGAGTGGGCCCGTAATTGGACACAGGAGGGGTGGTGAATGTTGAAATTACCTAGGAAGAGAATAGGAAACCCATCTAGGGGAAACAATTCAAGAGGAGAAATAGTACGCAAGGAAGAGGCACTGCTGGGGAGTGAAGATGAGTTCAGTACCCGGAGGCGTGAAAGGGAAAACCCAAACCGTTCATCTATCAGGAAAAAATCAAGGCTAATAGTGTCAGATCTCACAAAGAAAACTGGCAGGATGACACTCACGGAGAGTAGGGAAGAAGAAACATAACTAGCCACGCGTGGCTTTTTAGGGGAGGAGCAGGGAGGGGAGATGGACTTGAAACACTAGAAACTGGGAACACGACCTCGAAACAAAGGGGGGTCCTGGATACAGACCAGCGAAACAAGCAAGCAAAGTTCAACTAAAAAATTAAAAAAGGTAGAAAACCCATCACAGCTACCCAGGCAGTTGTGTTGAGCAGGGGAAAGAAAGGACAAGGCACTAGGGACCTCTTGCGTCAGTGGGATGATTGTGTAATCCATTACTGGGAAGAGCCCATAGGATCACAGGGGGCAGGAGAGGGGCTGGACACCACCTGGGTGGGTGGGGCACCATGCTGTGAGGAGGACCAGGACATGCCATGGGCGGACTGGACAGGCCGGACTGGCCTGGGGGTGGATAGGTCAATGGCAGGACCTAAAGGACCTGGAGGAGGTGTGGAGGGGCGAGAGGCTGTCATAGAGCTAGGGGGAAGATCTAGCAGTACGTCTATCTCGTCATCACCTGGGGCGGGTTAAGTGGGAGCCTGAGCAGGGTGGTGTGGAGTTTGTATAGATTGCCAGTCCCGATCACGGGCGCAGTTATCCCGTCGCAGTTCGGGCAGCGGGGGGTGGAGGTAAGGCAGCCGCTGAGCACGGCTTTAGTGTTACCCTGCTAGGGGCATGAGCGATTGGAGAATCTATGGTCGGCTCTCGTGAGGTGGAGAGAGCAGAAGGGGCAGACTCGGTGGGGTGTTGTATATCGTGGAGCCACATGTCCAAAGGCCCAACAATTGTGGCATTGTGTGTATGGAGAGGAGGAGAAGGCTCTTCCAGACTGCCTTATGGCTGAGAAAAGGGGTACATGTGGTAAGAGAGAGGAGGCATGCTCAGTGGCGGTAGATATGACTAGCGAGTAAGTGTGTTTGAGGCAGGAGGCCGGGTCCCTATTGCGGAACCTAGCAGACAGGATAGGAACACCGGTGGGGTTGAGGATTGACATAGAGAGGCGGGAGAAAAGGTCATAATCATTCTCGGGGAGGCATGCGGAGGGAACAGAATGGATCGCAATCTGAACAGCTGTAGGAGCTGGGTGGAAGCGGAGCGAGGGGAGGTTTCCGACTGGGAAGGACTGGTTCAGGTGCCTAGTGAGGGCCTCAAAGTATGGGGCGTAAGAGAGCACAGGAACTTGGCCATCCAAGCCATTTAGGGAGACAGAGCCCTGCTTGTGAAAAGAGGCCTTGAAACCATGGATAAGGGCGGATTTGGCATCGACGAGTACTGAGGCTGCCAGGTCGGGCAGAAGGCCAACGTTGACAGCTGCATCAGGGCGGAGGGCTGGTGATGAAAGGAAGTTGAAGAATCAGCGAGCTGCGTGGGTAAGCAGGGGTGGATAAGCTGGTGGTTCTGCTTGAAGGGAGGGGTAACCAGAACTGGAGGAAGCCGTGGTGGTTTAGTTGCCAGCAGCAGCCGCAACTTTGGCTGCAGAGGGAGGACTAGTTGGGGACTTTCTCCTGTTCCTTCTGCCTACCACCATCTGGGCATAGGAGGAGGCAGAGGTGTAACGGCCGCGGAACTGATCACCAGAGAAACTATGGATTACCAGGGGGGTGCCTTCAGAGGCAGGGGCAGGAGGTGGGTGAGAAAGGGCAGATGTGGGCGTAAGCCGCCTCTGGGCCATGCCACGACGGGGAGGGATGATAAGAGGAGTGGTGGTGGTGGCGGGAGGAGGTGCAAGAGTGAGACGGTGGGCAAGGTCACGAAGCTCAGAACGGATTGAGGCCAGGCTGGGGGCTGCAGGGTCAGCAGTTTGAGTGGAGTTGGCTAAGCCGGACACTGAGAAGCACGACTGCTGAGGAGAGGCAGTCAAGCTGGGCTCCAAGGGCCAAGATTGCACGAAGGGCGCCACACAGGAGTGGGATCAAGGTGATCTCACCAGTGGAGAGGTCATCGTGGCCTGAGGGAGAGATAGTGGGGACCTGAGCGGAGGAGAAGTTGATGACTTCCTTGGTTTCGTCAATGAAGGAGGAGAGGAACCTGAGATGGAGGGGTATGTCCACTGTGGAGGGAGTGGCTGAGGGTGGTGCATGGGCGAGGCGAAGAGAGGGGGAGGAGGGTGACCGGCCTGCGCCATGACCAGGCTTAGGGTATGCAAGAACCTAAGCGAGGAGAGGTGTGGGTAGGATTGTGGTAACCGAGTACACTTTTGACGTAGTGGTGCAAAATGTAGTGGCAGGAAAATGGGGGAAGCAAAGTATGCCCTAACTACAGGCAGCCTAGAGGTCCTTATGTAGGCACTCTTTCCTCAACCCTAACCCTGGTGACTCATATATATGAGTCTGATGCTCGGCATGACTCATATTGTGTCATACTATGAAATCCCTCAGCCGACTCCTATGAGTCAAGTGCGCTGCGTACCAAACCAATCAAAACTCTTAAAACAGGTTATGTGCCCTACACTGGTCTCATGCATGAAACCCATGACTCATAATGTGACTCATGTGTGTAAATCCATACCTCATATGACTCACAAGTGTGAGTCTTGCTCAGGATCAACCAATTACAATATAACAATGATTTCACCAACCATGCTTCATGTAAAACCCTATGACCACTAATGAGTTATAGTGTAGAATCCTATAATCCATTGACTCATAACTATGAATCATGTGAAATTCAATCCTTGCTTAGTCACCAATTGTGACAGCATGTTCCTACAATCTTATCATTTTGATATCATACACAGACCTGGAAATGACAAGGTACTTACTGATACACTATCAAGGATCTATTAAGACACCCTGGTTGAAAAAGGCCAAATACTCGAAGACAGTACTGAGATGAAGCCTATAAAGACCTCCTCCTCCAGTATGAACTGAGTTTCAAGACATTACCTCAACTTTGCCCATACCCTAGAGCCTTTTTCTACCCTCACTCTTCAAGTACTCTCTCGCATTCATACTTCTGAGCCCCACTCCCTTTCATATTCTTGTCATGACAAGAACTCGAACCCCTCCAGTTCCCAATATATGAGTCACTACTCAGCTTCAGTTTAGCAAGCTATGGACATAGCATAAGATACCCTCAAGCTTGCAAACATTACCATTCAAGGTTGTTAAATCATGGAGATATCCTCCTATCTCAGGAACCATCAGGAGCCATCCCGAGCCATGGTACTTATTGCGCCAGCTAAAACTTAACCGTTTGGCCTTCTGGTGAGAATTAAGAATCCTCAAGGACCTATGGACCCAAGACTGCATCCTGATGCTATCACGAACTGCTTTAAACGAATCTATATTTTGATCATCCAATAAGAATGAAATGCAATCACCAGCTGCGGAAATATCGTCCCCTTTACCAAACCTTTAGAACCTGACACTCAGCATACACCAGCCACTTCTCGACTCTCAGTCAATGATCAGGACCATTTCTTGAATCTAATAGACACCGAGCTATGGAGTTGGACAGCCAGTATCTGGGACGAATGCCAAACGCACAAAAATAGAAAAAAAGCCTGTAAACTTTCCCTCAGTGTCTTGCGATATTCCAGGACCCTTATATCTCTACTCTTCCTCTTACTTTATATCCCCTCATCATCCCTAACACAGAGCAGAACACAGATGGGTTGTTCCTCCTCCTCTCTACAATAATCATACTTACACAGTATTTCATACAGTTTTTCATAAGGGGGAAAAAGAGAAATACTGGATATCGACCAAGAGTGGGATCTAACTACTCCATAAGCACCTTTCGGTTATCACGATTGCTTCCTTAATCAGCCCTCTTCACAGTTTGACCTTCGAACCTTTCAGTTTACCAACTACATCAAAGGGAGGTGGTACTCCAGTTTTCTAAATGATACCCATAATGACTCTCTCCTTGAGGTAGTTACCAAGGCTATCGATCACAGTAACTAGCTCTTATTTGATGAAGTCCTCCTCAGAAAGGGGAAGGATGAATGTAGTGACTGTTCATGTATCCTCTTTTAAGCAAGCTATGAAGGTGCCAACATCTGAAGCGAAATTGTCCCCATTACCAATAAACAAGCGGCACAAATGGGTTGGGAGAAAGGCTTTGAATATGTATCAATACAATTCTACTGTCTCTCCAAGAGGAACAAGTTCAAAACCTGTTTCTGCCAATGCCTCTATACCATCTCAATAAGTAACCTACAACAGTCCTTGAATGATATGTCACCCGCCCCCCCTATCCCAAGACAGCCATTCTTGTCTCATGCAATTGACTTTACATCACCTTTGGCTAGTAATTCGAAACTACCAGTTATTATAGTTATCTCGTATCAATTCTGTAGATTTACCTACCTCATACCAGTCTCCCAGAACATCACCTCTATCGAGACAGTACAAACTCCCATTGAGCAAGTATTTTCTATAGATGGTTTTCCTACCTCCCTAGTCTCTGACTGAGGGCCCAAGTTTACCTCATGTAAGCAGTATTGGTTACTATTGCTAAGGCTGACAAGGCTAACGGAAACTAGCAGGGCTAGTAAGGAGTTAGTTTGTTTTGTTATTGGTTTCAAGTATCGTTTGATACTTAATTTGTTTTGTTATTGGTTTTAAGTATCATTTGATACTTAGTTTGTTTTATTGTTGGTTACAAGTATCGTTTGATACTTAGTTTATTTTATGTTGGGTTTCATGTATGAGGCTGATACCCAATATGTTTTATATTTTGTTTCATGTATCGGGATGATACATATTTTGTTTGCAGTACCGTTTAGGTGCATGAGGCATTTGTTTGATTGGAGGACTTTAGAAGCAGAGCATGGTTATGTCCGTTGATTGGAAACCAAATGGAAGAAGATGGAAAGCTTTGGAAAAGCGAGATCATCTATTTAAAGACTGCCCCTCTGGAGGTTAGACTGGGCAGACTTCGACAGACAGAGTTATCAATATACTTGGTTGAGCAGTTACTTCTTTTCTGTTCGCACGAAACCAGAGCAAGTAAGTCTAGGACTTAGTGAAGCTGGCGATATAGTAATCGACGGCTGTTTGATAACCTATCGAGACCTGCGGTAGCTATCACTCACTTGAAGTCCCGACAGTTTGGGATCTGAGTTAGTTACCGTTATACCTTACCGAGACGCATCCATTTGGTGCTTGATACACCCAGGGAGGCGTTACATTATTTTAGCTTCAACAAGTAGTTCAGTTAGAAGCAGGCAGAGGTTAGGAAACCTTAGGCTTGCAAGAGGTTACCCAGAATAGGTGACAAGAGACTTCAGACAAGGTCAGGTAAGCAGATCCTACGATAGGAACTTACCAAAAAGTAAGGCAGTCAGAGCACCAAAGGCGAACAATCTACGGGATCCAGCTTGAAAGTAGAGGAAGCAGGAAGACAGTTATCCGAGACCAAGCAAAGCAATTGCTAGCAGAATCAGCAAGGGAACTAGCCAAAGAGAAATCGAGAACTCCAGGTGAGTTCCCCGGTACGTCAAAGGGATTGAAGGGAAAGCAAGTAGCAACACGCAAGGACGATCCAAGCAGCTCCGACAGCGAAGAGAGCTCAGATAGCTCTCGTGATTCAGACGATATGTCGAATCCAGGACCTAGTAATGCACCAGTGGCTAGAGAGCTAACACCAGCAACTACAGCGAAGCTTAGCATCAAGGTTCCTACACCAAAGATGTTCAGTGGTGAGGGAGAGGACCCTAAGCCAGAAGCGTTCGATCGTTGGTTCCAGTCAATCCAGTTATACCTAAGACTACACAGAGTCAACTCCAAAACAGACGGAGTGGGAAACTATTGGATACTGTACTCAGAATAGAGAGCTCAAGAAGTAGCTTTCCTGGCTGCAGAAAACTATGGCGAAGATCTAACCAGAGATCAGCTTATCGATTGGTTAAGAGAACGATTCCAGTCATCCAGACAGAAGGATGATCTTTACAAACGATTCCACGAGATTAAACAAGTCAATAATGCGAAGACGCAGCGCATCACAACGGTAGCTACAGATCTGTGGATGTACCGATCACGACTACCAGAAGGCACTATTTCCGAATATGCATTCATGCAAAGGTTCTTCCAATGTATGCACACTAGGCTAAGGTGAGAAGTTGAAACACAGTATCATTCAAGCCAAATAATCCAGACCATAATAGCCTATACAGAAAGAGTCGATTCAATCCTCCACGATACAGGAGCCTATGGAAAGGATAAGCAAGAAGATCGATACAAGGAAGACAACTCCAAGAAGGACAACAAACCCCAATGGAGGAAAAAGGAATCTAGCAAAACAAAGACTCAAAGAGAAAAAGGAGCCTGCTTTACCTGCGGTGGTAAAGGACACATGGCAAAGGATTGTCCCAACCACAGCGGCAAAGACAAAGGAAAGACACCTAAAATGGAAACATCATCGAACTGAGTTGAAGAAGGCAGCAGCGAAGATGAAGTATATGTCAATGCCCTAGAAGTCGAGACCAATGCATCAGCACAGATCACACTACCCAAGGGAGATAAGAGCCACACAGCATTGGAGGGAACGATCCTGATTAGAGGCAAACAAGCGAGAGTCCTATTCGATACAGGAACAATAGGAACAGACCTATTGGGCGCAACCTTTGTCACTACACATGGAATCCCATGTACCGAAATGGCAACTCCTGCAACCATTCATATGGCTATGAAAGGGTTAAGATCTGAATCCCAGAAATAATGTAATGTCAGCATAGCAATTGGGAAGATGAAGACTACAGGCAATAAAATGATTTTGGGAAACTTAGCCAAGTACGATGCTTTGATTGGAATGCTATTCCTATGGCGAAACAAAGCATCAGTGGAATGTGGAAAGCAGAGGATTCACTTTCCGGACCAGAAGATATGGGTCAATTGCACACCAACAAGTGCCTGAATTGGAGCAGCTGTGACGAGCACAGGAGAGATAATGGATCAATACCCGTAGGTATTCCCAGATCCGATTCCTGAAAGGTTGCCACCTTTAAGGAAGATCAACCATCGAATCAGATTAAAGGATCCAGATGGTCTGAAGACGATGCCAACATACTTGTACCAGCAAAATACGAGATTCGACTCAAGGTATGGCTGGACCAGAAACAGCGAGAGGGAAGTCATTGAAAGAGCAGAAGTGCCAGGAGCAGCACCAATGTTTGTATCAGTCAAAGGGAAGACTGATGGCAGGGTCAGATGTCTAGCGGACCTGACAGCGAGAAATGACAATACCCGCAAGGATGACAAACCTATTCCGAACCAAAGGAGATTACTAAATCCACTAGCAAGGGCGCGATACAGGAGCAAGATTGACCTAAGCGACGCCAATTTTCAAACCAGAGTGCACCCTGACGATGTTAAATATAACAGTTTTAAAACACACTCTGGGGGTTTTGTCAGCAAGGTTATGTTACAATGAGACGTGAATGCACCAGGAACATTCATGAGGATCATGTCAGATCTACTCGCAGACTACCTAGGAGAATTCTTGTCGGTGTACATCGACAATATACTCATATTCCCTATACAGAGTCCGCCTACTTGAAACACATTAAAGCAGTCTATGACAAGTTGGAAAAAGTGGATTTCTTCGCGAGCAGAAAGAAGTCGGATTTCTTTGCTAAAGATTCAAAAGTACTAGGCCACGTCATCGACGACAAGGGGCTTAGAGCATCACCTGAAAAGATCAGGATGATTGAGGAGTGGGAAACACCGAAGAATAAGAAGCAACTTCAGAAGTTCCTAGAATTGGTAAATTACATTAGCCAATTCCTACCACAGATCGCCACTATCATGGCACCCTTGACCGACCTTACCGGATATGAGGAGTTTGTTTGGACACCAACACATGATCAATGCATCGAGAATGTGAAGGAAATCGCAGATCAGAATCAGGTCATGAGACCAATCAACCATTCCTCAGGACATAAGGTATGGCTCATTAAGGATGCCTCTGACTCAGGGGTAGGAGCTTGGGTAGGACAAGGAGACACACCTGAAACGGCAAGGCCTGCGGCATTGCACAGCAGGAAATTCACCCACTCACAAATGAATTACGGAACCACCGATAAGGAGGCACTTGCAATTATGGATGCCTTAACCTCCATTGATCATATTCTTTCAGGGCATGAATTTACGATCATAACCGACCACCAACCACTAGTGGACCTGAAGACAGCCAAGAACCCCTCACGCAGGCAGCTGAGGTGACGAACCCACTTCGGGAAATACGAGGCAAAGATAGATTATAGGCCTGGGAAGGGAAACTATTTAGCTGACGCTCTTTCCCGTCTTTATGTGCAATTTGATCCAGAACCAAACTACGCTCTAGACCCTACCAACGAAGAAGATTCAAACCCTCATAACATACCTTTTACATCATCAAATATGTCACGCTTCGAACCACTTCCTGTTGAAGAACCACTTTTGTTGGATACCTCAGATTGCTCTATCAGGGCAGGAAACGATTGGGGAGACAGAGACACCGTAGAGATTAGCGATGATGAGAGAAACCATGTGCCCATGCACAGGAGCGTATGCTAAGATCGTCAGTGTACCATCCATGAGGACGAGAAACTTAAAGACAAGATAGTTCTAACCGAGCTAGTCTCTATCGACGAAGAAAGGAATTGCATCTTGCTACCTCCACGACCGGTATAAGACCTGGATGCTATCAGACGACTTTTGAACGAACAACTAGGGGACCTGAGTTCGAATTATCAGGACCAGGAGAGTCCCTACCGACAACTACCAAAGGAGCTTAAGTGGCCCCTCTACTCCAATGTGGCACTAGGCCAACCAGGGCTTATACCAGTCATCGAACCACCTACCCTACCTCACCATCAGCGTACACTCTACCAGCTTTACGAGGACAAGGAGGAGGAAGTACCATGCCTGGAGCAAGTACAGGATAAACGGGATACGGCAGCAGTAGTTGCAGAAATGAGCAGCCAATGGAGAAGACAGATTGTGGAAGCCTACTGGAATGATGACCTATACAAGCAGGCTTTTGACGCTAACAACACAGGAAGAGGGGGCAAGCTATCCCACTATAGGATCGGTAATGGTCTAATGTATGCAACGACCAGTGGTGGTCAAGATTGCCTATACATACCGAAGGGACATGGAGTGAATGGGATAACCCTCAGGGAGATCGTTATTGATGAGATTCCCTACAGAGGACACCATAGCGCAGATAGGAACCTACGCTATGCTACAGAATACATATTCTGACCCGCGATGAGGAAGGATATCCGAGACTATGTTCACCAATGCGCTTTATCCAAGAGGAATAAGGAACGCAACTGGCTACCTGAAGGGGAGGCACAGTCTATGCCAGTACCCCAGAGATATTCACCTCCTACGCTATCGACTTTGCAGGACCATTTAGCAAGTCTGGAAACAACAAGAACGATACAGTACTAGTATTTGATGATAGGGCGGTTGGATTCACTTGTTTTATCCCCACACATTCAAGCAGGCAAGCTATAGAGACCCTCACCCTCCTCCGGTACCATATTTTCATTCCACATGGAGTTCCTACATCGATTATGAGCTATGCGGACCCACATTTTACATCACGATTTTGGGCCCAAAGCATCAAGTCTTTGGGGATCGAGCACATCATGGCAGTACCTGGACACCACAAAACCAATGGCCAGGTTGAAATAAAAATTTGGGAACTAAAAACTGCCTTGAGGAATGTTTTTAACAAGTACCAGAACAACTGGTTACTTGCGCTTCCCAAGTTAGAAGCCTACGAAAATGCAGGACATTCTGATGTCCTGAACATGTCACCATACAACGCCGTGTATAGACGAGATTACTCTATGCTGTCGACTATCAGAGTCAGAAACACCCAGGTGCCTGCCTCTGATGACTTCCTGAACAGACACCAGGAATTGCAAAACGAGGCCTATCAATCTGTCAAGATGGCAAGATTTAGTAGCACCAGGATGGTGGCAAGAAGAAGGACCACACACAAACCCATTGATGTGGCCGAACGATTGTTAGTTTGGGGGGACCTGTTCGCTACAGAATCTGGAAGAAGCAAGAATCTGGAACCCAGATAGCGAGGACCCTTCGAGGTGTTGGAATACGACTCTCACACACAGAACAACACAGTTAAGATGTTTGCTAGCATTTACTGCCGCTAGGAAGGGGTATTCATTTGCTCTACAGTAAAGAGGTTCATGGAGAACGATGATGAGAGTTTCCCTGGCAGAGCCCATGCGAAACCAGCGCCCATCCTCATTGAAGAAGTACCGGAATGGGAAGTCGAACCAGTGTTGGACCACTGCCAGCACTATGGACGAGACCAGTTCCTTATTAAGTGGAAAGGTTATGCGGATTCCGAGAACAGCTGGAAGCCTGTCGAACAAGTAGAAAACGCTATGAACCTTGTCCAGGATTGGTGGACAGACAATTGTCCAGGCGACGAGTTTCCCATCATTACGGGATATGTCGAGATCGGATTCACTCCAAAGACTGGAGTTTATGGGGAGTTCGCTGATAAAGGAAAGGTGGACGATTGGTTTTGGAAACCCTATTTGGAAAGCGACTATGACGGCTCTGGAGTTTCGGATGATGGCGAGAATATCAAGACCTGGTTTTGATTTATCGAGATTTGGGATCTTGTTTTTGAGGTTTTTTGTTTTTGGAAACAGTTATTTTGTTGCCTGGTTGTAACCGGTATTGGTTACTATTGCTAAGGATGATAAGGCTAACAGAAACTAGCCTTGCTAGTAAGGGGTTAGTTTGTTTTGTTATTGGTTTCAAGTATCGTTTGATACTTAGCTTGTTTCGTTAGTGGTTACAAGTATCGTTTGATACTTAGTTTGTTTTATATTGGGTTTCATGTATCGGGCTGATACCTGATATGTTTTATGTTTTGTTTCATGTATCGGGATGATACATATTTTGTTTGCAGTACCGTTTAGGTGCATGAGGCATTTGTTTGATTGGAGGACTTTCCAAGCGGAGCTTGGTTATGTCCGTTGATTGGAAATTAAATGGAGGGAGATGGAATGCTTTGGAAAAGCGAGATCATGTATTTAAAGACTGCCCCTCTGGAGCTTAGACTGGGTAGACTTGAACAGACAGAGTTTTCAATATACTTGGTTGAGCAGTTACTTCTTTTCAGTTCGCACGAAACCACAGCAAGTAAGTCTAGGACTTAGCGAAGCTGCCGATATAGTAATCGACAGCTGTTTAACAACCTATCAAGATCTCCGGTAGCTATCACTCACTTGAAGTCCCGATAGTTTGGGATCTGAGTTACCTACCGTTACACCTTACCGAGACGCATCCCTTTGGTGCCTGATACACCCAGGGAGGCGTTACACCTCATGCCTTTTGAGGAAGCTTTTGGCGAATCTCAATATTGATCTCAACATGGCTACAGCTTACCATTACCAGACCAATATACCGACTGTGCAGATAATCACAACTTTTCGCCAATACCTTAGGAACAATATTAACCCTAAAGCACCCAAGTGGGTTTGTCACCTACCTCATGTCCAGAGCGCAATGAATGCTGCTTCCAGCGATAGCACTGAACTCTCACCCTTCAAAATCACCTTCGGCAGACTACCAAACCTCCTCTTCTGCATCAGAGTTCTCCCCACTTCTTTACCAACTGCAGACGAGATTCCTTCCCAGATCATGAAGACTCAAGCCACTTGGACCTTGTTTAGGACCATTCTTTGTGAGCGAAGGAACAGACCTACACAACAACTACAAACTCACACTTCCCCCAGTGAGAGCAGGAATCAACTAATGGATTCATCGCTGCCATCTTCACATTTACCTAAGACTAAACCCCTCACCCTTCCTCGGAACATCTAAACCCATATACATCAAACCTGTCACTATTTATGCTAGTGGACATGAGCAATAGGAAATCAAAAAGATACTCCAGATTGAATCGAACGCAGAAAGAGACAGTTCCTGATCCATTGGAACGGCTATACTGAAATCAATGCAATATGGGAACCCCTCTACAACCTCCAAGGTGCCAGCACGCTGACCAGATCCTTCTGGTTCGATACCTACAATGAATCTATACCTTCTAGACTCCCTTAGTCCGTGAGCGATACTTTCTCTACCTGAATACTTCTGAAACCAGACTATGCCCATGGTCACCTGAGCTTGACCTAGACGAATTTTGGAAACATCTCCAAGACTCAGACTACTCCAATTCAGATACCAGCAAAACTCTCTCCCCCTTGGATAAATCTGAGATGAATAGCCAACAGCTTCATGATATTATCTTCACTACTATGGGGCTAATAAAGGTGTTAGGTTGTGACACCAGTGATGGTTATTAGTTTGATAATTAAGTTATGTGTTTTGAAATTGAGTCGAATGCTCCAAAGGCGGGTTGGTTATTAATTCCTTTAGGATATTCCTTATTGTTTTGTTTGTTTCATATCTTTTAAGGGGAATGTAATAAAATCCTACTATGTTTCAACTATTACTACTAACTTGATGTTGGTTATTACTTATTTCGGTTTATACCTGATAAGCGATACTATTTGGTTGTCCCCCCCTCCCCGGTTATGACTTCCTAACTGGCTATTCTTTAATTGTTTCACTTATCATTACCCCCTCTTTGCGTCTACCCATTTGGGTATCTCTATCCTCCTGCTATACCCGATGGATTTGAATAGTATTAGCGATTGCTTGTTCCTCCTTGTTTGGATTCCATTACTTGTTTTGTTAGCTCCATCGTGTCGCATTTAATCCTTTATTTTTTGGAAATGGTTACCTTATTATACTGCCTCTGTTAGCATGTTTGTTGAACTAGCTATTTGCGCTTTTATTAAATTTTCTAGCTATAATCTTTTTTATTTAAAGAGGCTACAATCTAATAAGGATTCGGAATCTCTAGCCTAACTAGACTATAATCCTTAATTCTACAAGTTGAATGGTCACTCTATTACTTCAATACCATTTACCTTGTCTATTGAATACTCATTGATCGACGGTTCTCCCCTTATCCTATTAGTATCATCCGTGTTCCTTTGGAATTCTCAAGATATTTGGGAATAGGTTACAGTCTGGCTGACAAAATTACAAAAGAATCATGTAGGCTATAAATTTTGTCCTATTCCATGATTTTGGTCGAGAGAAATAATAATGTTTTTTACAAGAACAGGTCCTATGCAGTTGATTTTTCAGTTCAGTATAAGTGAAGATGGTTAAGGCAGGCCTTTGACTCTATTTTAACTCATAATGAAATATAAAACCAAACCAATCCAGACTTGCTTGATATAGAAATGCTCATATTGAGTTGTAAAAGGTCAAACCCTTATAGTAAATAAAGGGTCTATTAATCGTAATATTAGTGTCTAATACACCTAACTCTTTTAATTATACATGTAAATTGTAAAATATAATTGGTAAATTGCTGTAATTTATATTAATTTACATAAATTTCCGAATCATTTCAGCAAGTGCCAGCCATCGATGCAAAGCTTTGACCAATTGCTCTATGTCTCTTTGATAGGTATGAAACATATCCTGTATTGGATACCCTTAATGCCCATAATATCACATAAGCAGTTATAGATGCAGACTGTACTGGTAGAGTACAGCCACTTTATATATCAATTAACCATTTCTTTGAGGATATTCTCAAGGTTATTTGACTTGAATTTTATTTAATATTTAATGTTCAATATTTATTATTTATTATTTTGTTTTTCATTTATGTTAACTATAATTATAATAATATATGGGAAATAATTTATGAAAAGGAAATTGAATAGGAGGCTTCACAAGAAAACAACTAACAAGGAGAGGGCAAAATTGGGCAATGGCAGGTAATGATAACCTGGGCTGTTGGCAATGGATGAGAGCAGTTTAGCCTAACAAGGCAAAAGTTATTATATTATGATCTTTTCGTGTAGTTGGCGTCTCTTTGCCAATAAATGGCAGTTGGGATTCCGAAATGTCATATAAGGGTATCAATATGGATACTCTTAGAGTGGACTTGAAGAATTGGACGATTGGAGCAGCCTACATTCGATATACCTACAGGGGAAAATAATATAGATTCACTACTGGAGGAGGAGGATGATATTAAAACCCGTTAACATGAGGCAGGTCCATTAGGCTACACCTTGGTCTGTCCGGATCTAATGAGATTGTGGAATTGGGTACCAAGCAGGTTGGGAACTAGTAGTCCTTTTTCTTTTTTCTTATTTCTTTTTTTTTTTTCTTCATATTAATTCATATCTGTTTTCTAGTTTCCATTGCCTTCTGATACTCTATTTGATATTGCACAGACCGTGTCATCTATTGCGACGTCAATGAGGTAATATTTCACCTTAAATAAACCAACTAGGACACATTTCTCTTGCACGAGTTAATACGGTACTGCTAGTAGTAGCTGAACCGGTCACCATTCCTGTTAAAGGGGGTTAAGCCCCTTCAAGTGGGCGGAAGGGGAACACATGAATACGGAATTAACTAAGAAAGGGTTTCGGCTCCGAATCAAGGTTTCCAAGCCTAGATTGACGAGGGGTTCTGGAGGATGCCCTACCTGACGATTAGTGCTTGTGCACGGGCATGACAGGATGGGATAGGTATTTTCACTTGATTCTAGGTTGGATAGATAGAAATAAAAACGATATCAAATTCAAGGAGCACAGATCCTTGTTGGTAGCTATTGTAGAATGTAAAGAAACCAATATCCGATCCGTATCACCCATCCCCTTTCTTCATCAATTCCACTTGATATCCCTTCCCCACCTTTAC
>QFET01007402.1:0-31049 GCA_003316355.1 Tuber calosporum | reverse complement strand
CCCCTGGACCCTTACTCCGTAAATCCGAACATTGTATCGGTGCCGGCGTACAACAGAGATATAATCCCTCGGCCTCCACTGTACTACACATAAATCTCCCTACTCCTTCTTTTGTTAAACCTTGCTTACTCTTGCACTTTGTTTCTACAATGCGTCTCCCTATGTTTACTACCATCACCTTGGGGTGCACCCTCTGTAGCGGGTTGTCCCACCCATGTCCTACAGAAGAACTCCTTATCCCCAAAACAATTACTACTAAGCCTCTTTCCCAAGCGGACGCAATTCAGCTCTGCAAGTCTAAAGAATTCGATTTGGTTGTTGAGAATTGGTTCGTCAGTGAAGCTACAGAATGGCTTCAAGATTATACGAAGAGGAATAAGCACACGGACAACTACAAGCAAAGGGGTGTCGTCGGCGCTATTGCCTACGACTACCTTGGTGATGCTGGTATGGTCTGTGGCACAAACACCGCATCTCTCTGTTAGTAGTATCCTTGACTTCGAAGCTTCCCGCATTTCTCCTACTGATTATCCCCTGGAACAATATGCAGGTCATGTCGACTGCGTAAATCTCATAAAAAGCGTTCCGGATGTTCTAGAAGCTCAGAAGATCTATTTTGTATTGAAGTCTGCTCAGCACCTCAATCTCGTCTTCGATACAGTCCGCGTAAGTAATCGTCCCTCCACCGTAGGGATATTTTGTAATTAGTGGTGTGATCCGATAGAGAGACTTGACCACCGCCCAAGCAAACGTCGCTCTCCTGGCCCCGTCGATGGCTAAGGCCTTGCATTGGTCTGAAAAGTCAGACTACGAAAAAACCCAGGAACTCCTCATCGGTTACCTGAGCATCTTCGTTCAGGTCGTCCTCGCATCCGTAACAGCCTGGGTTCCCGGAAGTTCCATCCTCACTTTCGCAGAAGAGTGGTGGAAGCTGGCAGAAGTCCAAGTGGACTCTCTGCAGGAGCATATCCGCCATATCGAATTGACAAACTACTTCCAAGCCGTCTCCGAACAACTCCTTGAGGCACAACGCGAGGCGGCAAGGCGCCGGGAACTTTACGACCGTATCATCGCCGGCGGAGCCAAGAAATCATTCGCAGACCAGAGGTGGTATCAAGCTGCTAGCCCTTGGCTTGGAGTTGCGGTGCCACAGATAGCTTTCGATGCTATTGGCAGGTACACTGTCTTTGAGGGGTCTGAAAACTCTGTGGAAAGGAACACCGAAAAGCTTTTGCTTTACCTTAAGGGAACCGGCGAGTTTACAAGACGTAGGCTTGGAGATGGAGTTGATGAGCTATTCAAAGGCATTGATGCTGATAATGAAGGTGAGTTTCCACACTCCACCCATCCATAATCAGGCCTTAATTCCCGGTGCTGACTATAAATCTTCAGGGGCAACAAGCTTTTCCAAACTCGTCGGCTCCGGCGGATATCTTCCGTCAACCTCAGAGGCCCTCTCCTTGTGGACAGGACCCGAAATTGAAGAAAAGCTTACTCGCAACTTCATGCTGAAGGCGCTCGACGCTACTCTCCGGTCACAAGAAATCTGGATCACCTGCACCAAGGACTTCAAAACCGTCAAGCCACGTGCTGATAGCACATCTCCCGCCAAGTATCCCACGGACATTTGCCCTAAGGACATGTCCGGCCCACAAGACCTCAAGGAGTGTATTGACGGCTATGTTTGCTACATGTATAAGTGGATGAGCAGAAATAATATGCACTCGAGCCATCGTGTTGAATACCCCTTCGGAATGCAAGACATCAAGGGAACCCCCTACAATGTTGACCCTAAGGTAGATACCCATACAGAACCCCGGCAGCTGGGTATTGGGCTAACAGATAGTATCAGGACATCATCCACTCCTCCGTTATGACCTACATGGAACAGCATAAGGATGCCCCGCCCCCCGAGACACTGAGTCTCGCTTCATTCAAGGACGCCACCTCCAGCAAGAAGGTCTGGGATACCCGTCAGCCCGGTTTCTTCACCGTTCCAGTCTGCATGTCCCAGTATAACTTCAACACTCCTATCGAACCCATGGAAAAGACGAGCTGCTTCTTCAAGCCCAACTGCCGTCAAAAGACTCTACCATGTAACTGTGGCCCTTACGGTAGTGAGACCAAAACCCTCTGGAAGGAAGCAGGCCTATGGGACCTTCCGTCGGTGAAACAATACAGGAAGGGACATTGCCCCCGCCAAATCCGCAAGAGAATTGAGGACGGCCTGGAAAAGTACACGGCGTACTGCGGTATCGAGATTCACAGCAAGGATGCAATAAGTAAGTCCTGTGGTGCCGATGCCATGTGTGGTACTGTCCTAGAGCAACTCAAGGATGCGGATTATCCTCCTTTATCCACTATGTCGCCGACCTTCAAGACAAAGTTGCTGTGTCTGGCTGGTAAGATCAGCAGCAAGAAGTGCGCGAAGCTGGGGACATTAACCTAGCCTGCTGATCAGCAAATCTAAGGGTTTGGGTGGTGGTGACTAAACAATCTAAAGGGAAGAGGTGGAACGAAGAAAGTTTGGGTTTGGAAATACAATGGCCAAAGGCACATGTTTCTTACAAGTATTATAATTAATTGGATAGCGCAGTTTTGTATATAGTAGTTATCAAATTTTATTGGCGACCACCAAGGAGAAGGTTTTAGAGTTGAACCATGTTTTCAACTGACTGGCAGCTTTTCTATTTTATCCTGTGACTGTGACTCTGAGACGGGTGTATTGGGCATGCCAACCTCACAGTTAAGTAAGAAAATAAGGATACTACTGTAGTTACCGTATTAACTCGTCAAATTAATTCTCCCGAAATGATTGTTAAGTCCAGGTGTGGCTCGGGTGGTCTGCGGCGAGGAGACCTTCAATGGGGTCAAACTGAAGCTGCTAACCGTGCCAAGGTTCCTGCCGATTATGTAACAGCGAGCAGTTCCTAAATCTTGCAGCACTCCTATGGCGTGCCTAATAGCTCAACGGAAGATATCACCTCAACGGAAGATTGACATAAACCAAAATCTTCAAACCCAGTTTGGGCCGCCACAGGATTGCCAAGTATGTCTGAAAACTATGTGGATATAGATGTTAGACATATCGGAAATGGTACAAATTATTTGATGTGATAGTATATAGAACCAGGAGGTTACTATATGAGTACAACCCATGCTAGTAAGAAGTAGTGTCTATAGCAGAGCTGCTCAGCCTCGGTGAAAGGTCTAGACTCTAAAAACACAGAGCACTCAGACTCATGATAATCGGAATGCATATGCACCTGAGTGCATATATGCAAGAAAGACAAACATACAGACAGATCAACTGGTATTCCGTAAGAGGTTGGCAACTGGGCTGCATCAACTTGAACTTAGTTAATTAGGAAGATGGATCGTAGGCTATTTACTGGTGGAGTGCTAAACACCCTCAGAATAATAAATAGTTCAGGGGATCATTTGACTAAGCAGGTTATACATTTTCAGGGTCAAACAGGGTTTCCACTTTCTATAACTATGGCCATTGTATCTAAGGATACTTCATCTATATACCTAACATAAGTACCAGGAGAAGTGTATAAATAGCTGACAGTCCCCCGATAGTTAGGGGCATCCTCCATCTCCACTACACACCCGGTGATTGAAATCTCATAACCACAAGAAATCATCAACAACTCCACCAAGCAGGTTCCCACTCTCTCTGGCCACGCCACAGGGTGGGGACTTGTTTACCTCCATTTCTCCTCACGAAACCCATTAGGGTCTACCCCTTTGAGTCTATCCTCTCCTTTCCATCCTAGTTGATGGTTTCCCTCATTTCCTAACTCTTGTTTCGCCTTGCTTAGCTTGTTTGCTCTGCCTCGCTTAGCATTTGCACAGTCGCCAACACCCTACCATCATATAGCTAGGAGACACACTTGCAGTAGGAGGAAACTCCCTATAGGTCTAGGGTCGCTTTGCAGTCTAATGGTCGATTCCTCCACTCTCTGCCCTTTGAGAACTGCCTAGATGGGTACGCTCAAGGTTCTGTCCCTAATAATTGGGTCTACCCCTCCTCCTCCTCCTCCTCACATTTCTCCTCTCCTCACAGTGGATGTAACCTACTCCCAAGTATCTCGAGAATCCCAAAGAGACTATGAAGATACTATTAGGATAGGGGGAGAAGCGTCGATGGATAGGTCTTCAATAGACAAAGTAAAAGGTATGGAACTAATAGAGTGACTGTTCAACTTGTAGTATTAAAGATGATAGTCCTGTGAGGCTTGAGAGTCCGAATCCTTAAGGGATTGTAGGCTCTTTAAATACAAAAGATTGTAGCTAGGAAAACTAAACAAAAGCGCAAAAATCCTGTCCAACAAACATGCTAACAGAGGAAGCATAACAAGGTAGCCATATTCTGAAAAGAGAGGGTTAAAAGCGACCGGATGGAGCTAACAAAACAAGTAATGGAATCCAAACAAAAATGAACAAAAGATCGCTACTACTATACAAATCCAATAGGTATAGCAGGAGGATAGCGATACCCAAATGGGTAGAAGCAAGGAGGGGTAGTGATAAGCGAAACAAGGAAAGAATAACCAGTTAGGAAGTCATAACCAAGTAGGAAGGGACAACCAAATAGTAGCGCTTATCAGGTATAAACCCAAATAAGTAATAACCAACATCAAGTCAGTAGTAATAGTAGAAACATAGTAGGATTCCGTTACTGTGGATCAGCCTGTACCCTACTGCTCTCCCTCCTCAAAGCTGGCACCTTACTGCCTCAACCATGGCTGGTACCCTACTGCTCCTCTCCTTTTCAGCTGATACCTTCTACCTCCCCACTCTATGACTCTTGCCTACTGTCAAATCTGCCCTAGGTTACGCTTGGTCCTAGTATTGAACTGTCTCTTGGACTTGTGTTAATACTGTTGGTTACCTCAGAATCTCAGGTCTATCATTATCCTGCTGGCGCCCTTATGGGTTTAAAGTAGTGGTTAATTTCTCCTTATCTGTAGTAGTTTTCGTCAAGGGGTTTCTTTATGCTTTCCTGCTTTCCTGCTTCTTACTTTAAACCTGTTGTCTCCTTAGCCAGCTGGGGCTTTGTTTGCTTGTAGGCGAGATGTGAGGTTAGGCCCATACCAGAGGGTCATGGTAGTACAGGTTTTGATCCCTGGAGACGCAGAGGATGTTTGTTTGGCATTAAGGTTTTGTTATTGCCATAGCTAGCGCTCCATGCATGTTCTTGTACCTTAACAACGAATATATGAGACAATCAATAAAAAAACCGATGATAGTTAAGGGATCATCAAGCAACAGAGAAGAAACCTTAACAATATATTCAATTATTAGTTAAAACAACTTTAAAGCTTCCGAGAACTATCCTTACCTTTTATCCATATTCTTACCTGAGCTTTCCTGACAGTTCTCCTACCCTCACGATACAAGCACGGCCTAAGCAATTCAACAGTATCGAATTGGCCACCCCGTAACAATAGAGGCAAGAATTCAAGATACTTGCTAGAAGCGTTCCAGCCTTGAAAAGCCCATTATTGCAGAGATCGCATGCGAGTTTTATGTACTAGAAGGTCGTTTATGAGCATGAGCAGCAGGACGGCCTTCCTGCTTGCAATGTCAGGCGATAAATCAAAGACTCTCAGATGCTGAAGAATTAGCGTTATGTCTTTATCTCGAAAGACTAGATAATATTGGAACAGCAGCCCACATTCAAACTGTCACCAGTTGTTCAAATTTCATTCTCAAATTCCAATTTATTCCTACTTCAGCTGATGAACACCTACCCTCAATCGGGCTAACTTGGACTCCTCGCTTTTTAGAAAGACATCAAGAGTTTCACATCCGCAACCAAAAGTCTCTAGATCATAATAGAAAAAAAGCTCATGATCTGGACGATATACGAAACTGGTTTGAACAGTTTAAAGTGATTTGTGACGAGCATGGAATCGTATTGGCAGATATATATAATTAGGACAAGATGGGCATCTGTATCGGGGGTGGGGAAAGATCAGTGGATTGTTACTTTAGCTCCGGATGGACAAACCTATCTTGCAAGTACCAGCAATTGGGAACTAGTAACCTCATGTGAGGTTTTTGGTAGTAACAATGAAGTTTTACCGCCTATATTGATCTTATCAGGTACGATACACCTTGATGATTGGTACACCAAAACGGACCTTGATGACACCTTCCTCATGAGAATTTCAGAGACTGGATACTCAAACGACTCACTCGCACTAGACTGCTTGCATTACTTCGATTACTTTTCATCTATACGCCTAGGGGTATATCATCTGCTTTTATTGGATGGCAAAGGGTCGTACTGCACAAAGGAGTTTATGGACTTTTGTGACGAAAAAAATTATCCTCTTTTGCCTCCTCCCTTATACGATCTATTTACTTCAGCCTTTGACGTTGTTGTTTTTCAACCTCTTAAACACCACCATGCAGAAGGAGTAGAGCAGGCAACCTGAACTGGCTGTTCCGATTAAACCAAAATTGAATTTTTATCTGCTATAAACTTGATTCTTCAACCTGCTTTCAAATAGTCCACGATCCTTTCTGCTTTTTGTCAAACTGGTCTAATACCTTTCAATCCCTAACTGGTCCTTCCTAAGTTATGGGAGTTTACACCACTTCTTACCTACAATCCTCCTTGTTCGTCATCATTGCCTAGTGTCACGATTGGTGACTAAGGAAGGCAGGATTTCGCATGACTCATAGTTATGAGTAATTAGGTTGTTATATTTCGCACTATGACTCATTAGGCGTCATGGGGTTTCACATGATGTACAATAGTGCAAATTATTGTTATATTGTAATTGGTTGATTGTGCGCATGACTCACACTTGTGAGTCATATGATGTAATGAGTTTCGCACATGACTCACATTATGAGTCATGGGTTTCGCGCATGTGACCACTTTGGGGCACATGACTAGTTTTACGAGTTATGATTGGATTTGGAACGTTGTGCAGTTGACTCATAGGGGTCAGCTGATGGATTGCATTCTATGACTCAATACGAGTAATCGAGGATAGGTGACTCATAAGTATGAGTCACCAGGGTTAGGGTTGAGGGAAGAGTGCCTATATAAGGACTCTAGGCGGCCTGTATCTAGGACTCTTCACGCAACCATCTAAGTTCTTTCCTATACAATTACATTACCTCTTTACCTCTCCACTCCTCTATTGGCGTTGTGCGATAGGAACCATAGGGTTCGGCTATCTATTCAATGTAGGCATAGGCCTAAGAGCAATAGTGAAAACCCGCCTAGTACTACTCGTTGCAATAGTACTCTTACCCTGGTGGCT
Source organism: Tuber calosporum (assembly GCA_003316355.1). Classification (NCBI taxonomy): domain Eukaryota; kingdom Fungi; phylum Ascomycota; class Pezizomycetes; order Pezizales; family Tuberaceae; genus Tuber; species Tuber calosporum. Next base: position 23,757 of record QFET01007402.1, on the reverse strand, counting down.
GAGATTAGCGCCACGCCCCATACCGGACTATAACAACGGCCCGGTCATATTTATCCAACCCACAGAGAAGTAGTTACCTGTTGCAAGTCAGCTTACCGCATAGGATCGTAACACCTAGTACCCCACCACCAATCCCACTACACACAGACAGCTTGTCCACTCCATACACCATACGATCTCTAAAACAACATCCAGATCATTTATTGCAAGCAGACCCCTCCTCTCCTACCTTCCAAAACTCCTTAAACCTATTTCTCAATGGTAGTCTCGCACAGGCACATCTAGGGTCTCTAGCACAGGAGAATTTAGCTTAGAGCAAAGCTGTTGAACTTGCACACACAAATCGACAGAACATAAGTCATAGGGTTGTTCAAAAGGGTTGTGTGTTATATGCATGTCAGGCTATGAAAATGATTCGAAGGCGGGAAGAGGAGGAAACAGAAAAGAAACCCTTTTTGCACAAAGGCAGCTTGAGAGGTTAGAAAAATCATGGATGAACAAGAGGTAAAAAAATTGGAAACCAATTTGGAAATAATTACAAACAGTCTGTTAAAGGTTAGAATACTCGTTTGAATCAATCTACAAGCATTGGTGCTCGAGCTTGATTAATTTTATTTAATATCATGTCGATCTTCCGTAGGGGTGATATCTTCTGTTCAGCTGTTAAGCACTTTGTAGGGATACTGCAACATTTAGGAACTGCTCGCGTTATATAATTGGCAGGAACCTTGGCACAGTTACGGTACTTGTAAAGCGAGCAAGTATGCTGGCATCGTCTTCTTGAAAATATATACCAAATCTTTCAACAAGGCAAATTCAACTAAAATGGTGCTTTAAAAGAGACAAAAGAAAGGATACAGTAAGCCTGCATCAACACCGTCTGCCTGAAACTCAATTGCTTTAACATTGTTATAGTGCCGGAGGATCAAACGCTACCCATGCCCAGAATGTGGCTCCCTAGAACCAACTCCAGGTTGCTCACATGCATACGACTATTGGGCACTCCTCCTGAGGAGTGCCTTCCAGCTCAATAATAATTTCATGTTTAACAAATAATGTCAATTTTTAACTTATATATTATATAGATATATATATATAAGCTGTAAAGCTATTCTAATTTATTTTAAACTTGCAAGATGTCATCTACACCTGTTCTTCCCAATTTCCAAACACAAAACTTATATATCTCTCACCTAATCTAACCTCAAATTCAACATCTTCTTCCAACTATTTGTCAGCTCATGGAGAAATAGTTTTTGTTCAGCACTTTCTGCCTTTTTCTTTGCCGGTTGAGTATTGCATAATATGACTTTTGCATTTGGAAACTGAACCTATTCCTTTTGCTCTACTAAATACCATGCCTTATGTGCATAAAGTATACATACTTCTTGAACACTATGATGAAAACCTCTTTCTTACTGCTTATATCTTATCCATCATCTTGGTTTTTGCAAGATCTTGATTTGCCTGTTCTGCAAATATGACTTGCACTAAACCGTCTTGCAGGACAGGCACAAGTGATTCTTAAAAGCTTGGTAACATATTTGAGGTTGCTTTTGGAAGTATATTTGCATGTTCTTAAAGAGCCTGAACAGTTAGAGGATTTTAATTTATCATAGTTTAGAAGGTAAGTTAGATAAGACAGTTAGTAGCAATTGAGCCTCCTAGAATTCTTGTAGTTGGAAAAGTGTTCTGAAAGAATTATAAGGTACAAGACCAGTTGCATGAAATACTGAATGAATTGTTGAAGCCTCAAAAGTTTAATACCAAATAAGATAATAGGGGAAAGGAATTCCCCCTTTTTAAAGCTAGTATATCTGATTCATGTAGTAGCTTCAATGACCTCAATATCCTAGTTCCTGTATGGCTGAAATAATACTACTCTAAGTGAGTGTAATAAGTGACTTATATGTAGGTATATACTTAACAGAATTATGAAATGTTTATCAAAGTATCTATTGAATTGACTGATCTGGTACAAACTCTAGGTATATAGAAAAGACAGATGTTTGAAATAATACTTCTTAATAGTAAAGCTGAAAAAATTAGATATTAAGGTGTTATTTCTCTGCTTAATTTTCATTTGAGTATCTAGTATTCAATACTCCAATCCAACAATTATTAGAGATCCCTATTCCCATATACCAACACTCCTGACGCAAATTGATATGAAAATTATTATAGTTGAAAGTATAATGTTATCAGTACTAATAGTCTTATGACAGTAGTTAGTGGATAGGTTGTTGAAATACCAAAATATACATATCTGTTTGGGTAAGAAGTGATTCCCCACTGGTCCTGACTAATACCATTATAAAAGCTAGTTTCATCAAAATTGTCTTATTCATAATCCTGTATAGAATATTTTATGCAAATATATTAATACCCAGTAAACCAGTCTAAAAGAAGGTCAGTATCATGACCATTTTGGCACTAGCATCAATCAAAATTTGCTTTTAAATAAGGTATTCAGGATGTATATATCAGGAATTAAAGAACCTAATAATAGGCAGCGATAAAACCTGGTAGGGCAGAGTCTGAATAATTTAGGTATAGAATTGCATTGACATATTCAGCAATCATCGGGTAGCAGGCAGAGGTTATGATATGATCTAATAGATTCACATATTGGCATACTGGTGGCTACACCTTTCTCTTCCTCTAACCTCTGATTTCCAGGTGGTCTTTCTTTCTAAGATATTGTTAAGGGTAGCCGATTCTAAGGGCAAGCAAATCGAACTAGGCTTAAATCTTTCTTCGTAAACAGAGAGTGTCTAGGAAGGCTCGTAGGTAAAGATTTTGAGTAAAACTTATAATATTTATAAGATCTCTTCTCGGTTGCTTGATGATGGCTAAAGTTCGGAAGGCACTTCGATATTTATATCCCATGTCTGAGTGTTTGCGGACTACAACTAATTTCTATACAACTATGTACTTCCTCTCATAAACTATCTTTGATGATCCAAGTGCGAAGGCGATTTGACCCTGAGAATATGGTTCCCCCCACGGCTTACAGACACATCAGAGCTCAGCTTTCTCTGAGGGTGTGGTACCCTTATCAGTCTGAGACGCTGTTCCTTTTTCTGCTTTTAAACCAAGCAGTTTATCATGGGATCTTCCAATAGTTTCCCGGAACACCAAGTGGCCAGCATGGTTCTCGACCAATCTGCTTCCTCCTGAGACTACCGTCAACTTGCACACAGCTTTCAGGATGACTGAAGCTCACGATCGGTCCAACACCATATCGTTTTGGCTCCGCCGCTCCTTAACGACTTGTTCCGATAGGTCTATAGACCCTTCATGGCTTGCTTTCAGGGTCTAAGTGTGTTCTCAGTGTTTTCCAAGAACCCACTTAACATATTCTCAATTTCGATCTGAGCATCCCGTCACCTTTGACCACCGCTAGCAATGGCAGTAAGGGAATGGTCATAACTCTGCGGACACTGGTCCGATGCACTTGATTCCAGTTGCATTGGCACGGTCGAGTCTTCCTCTTCGTATATCCAGCGAACAACATCCAGTCGGACAGACAACCACAACATATATGCTATTACAAGGGGGGCGCCAATATATGACCTCTTCGTGAGGGGATGTTTTTGCCGTAGGTGCCGCAGGTGATGTGCAGGTCCCACAATGGGGCAAGAGGGGTATGAGTAGTTTTTTCAGCGCATTTTTCGTATGAATGCAGTACTGAATTCAGTGCCTTATACACATGTGCCTAACATGAGCTCCCTCCTCTGAGGGTTCGTCTTGTATCGCTTTTGTAGGTGTTACCCTCTTCTCACTTTTCCTTTATCCAAAATACAACACAAAATTAGACCTTAAATATAAAATAAACTCCTCATTTTTTGCACTCGACTTGGTAGGGTAAAAAACCTATCGCGTTTGCTTGGCCACGCTAGGAAAACCTTTTTCTTGTCATTCAATGTTTGCCCGCTTTGGCATATCCGGATTCTCCCTATCAAATCCCTCCACCAATTCCTGTGCATCCTGTAAGTGGTCTGGTGGTTGCCAAGTATTTTCATCTTCGGAACACCCAGTCTACTTCACAAAATACCGTAACTCATGCATCTATCGGTTCCGACCACCGACACGCCGGGTATAAGACATTATTTCACTCTTCATGCTTCTTTCGATTTCACATTCAAAATCTGAATCGATTTCTTCTGGGTCGTGGGGAGGTTGTTCCCTTGCTGGTCGATTGGATGTTCGATAGGGTTCCAACAGTGATACATGAAATATCGGATGGATTTTCCACCATGGTGATATTTCGACTTTGTAGGCACGTTTTCCCCTTTTTTCCAATACCTTAAACGGGCCATACAGCTTTGGGCTAAGCTTGTTCGAGGGTCGCTTGGTGCGCATGTTTTTAGCTTTTAATATAACCAGGTCCCCGACCTTGATGTCTGGTTGCTGCTTAGCCTTGCGGTTGTAATATTTGCTCATATTTTCCTGTGTTTGTTCCAATGCTTTTCTGGCCTGTTGGTGTATTGTTTGCATCCAGTGTGCGTATAGCTGGGCGCCTGGATTCTGGGCTTCACGTTCCTTCATGCAATCAGTTTGTGGATGGAATCCATAGTTTGCGTAGAAGGATGACATGCTATGAGCATTGGTTACTTAATTGTTGTAGGCATGCTCAGCTAGTGGGAGCAACTGGTACCAGTCCGTTTGATCATAATTGACAAAATTCCTAAGGTATCCTTCCAGCACTTGGTTGGTCCTTTCAGTTTGTCTGTCAGTTTAGGGGTGGTACGCTGTTGACATCTTTCGTTTTATCCCTAGGCTTTTGCATATGGATTCCCAGAATTCTCCAGAGAATTTTGAATCCATATCGGATATTAGATCTGCCGGCTGACCAGGTAGCTTCCAAACCTCTCTCAAGAATACGTTTGCAACTTCTTTTGCTGTTGCATTACTTTCCACACCTATGAAGTGAGCCATCTTTGTAAACCGATCTACGACTACCATAATTTGTGTTCTTCCTTGTGATTCTGGTAAATGTGTGATGAAGTCGGTCAATATGGATGACCAGGCTGCGAACGGGACTTCTAGAGGCTGCAGCAGACCGAACTGTGCATGTCATGGGGATTTATTATGTTGACATTCATCGCATGACCGTACGTAGTCATTTATCTGCTCTGTCAGCCCTCTCCAATAAAAGTCTCTGGTAATAATTTCCAGAGTCTTCTCCTGTCCAAAGTGTCCAGCTACCTTGGAGTCGTGGCAACTTTTGGCTATAGTTGTCTACAGCTGTTCGTTGTCTGGAATGTATAAGCGATTCTAATAGTATATCAGTCCTTAAGTTACTGCCCAGTGACTTAGTAATGGTTTGCCCTCAATGGTTAATGTTTCCAATTCTTACTTGCGTGCCTGCTAGTCTTGGTCATGCTGGCCTGCCTCTTAGATGGTTTTTAATAATGTTTGGTCATATTTCCTAATATCGACCTTGGACATTATAGCATTAGATATTAGGAGTATTCCTTTGTCTTGTCTTGCTTGATGGTCTATTTCATCAAGAAACTCATTTTCGGCCTGGTTCGCTTGCAAGTATGCAACCACTACCTGGGTCTTTGCTGCAGCTGATCGCCAGGGTGATACATCCGTGCTCCCAAATCCGCCTTTGCCCCTTGCAGTTTCTGCTAGTCCGTCAACTTCTATTGCTTCAGTCATGTATATGTTCTCAATAATCATTTGTGCCATTCGGTCACCTTGGTGAATCTGGCAATCTTGGTTTCCATGGTTCATTATGATAGCCTTGACTTCTCCGGTGTAATCAGAGTCGATTACTCCTCCGCCAATGCTGATCCCAAATTTGACGGCCATTCCACTGCGTGGTGCCAACCATGCGTATGTTCCTTTTGGTAATCCGACGGAAATTCCAGTTTCCACCAACCTTTGTCCCTTGGCTGGAATTATGAAGTCCTCTAGTGCGTACAGGTCATATCCAGCTACCAGTCGAGACCCTTTTGTAGGCATTCGTGCTTTTGGAGTTAGCAATTTTATTCGCAAGAAATCAGTAGACTCTGTGCCATTTATTCTTTCCTCCCTTTCTAGTAGATTTAAGTGCACCAGTGTCATTTGGAAGTGAGGAGGCTTGAGTATTGACTGTTCGCTATGTGCAGCTCCCTCCTCGTGACGGTACTCCGGCCGTCGTAGTGCATATGGCTCTGCGCCTCGTTTTCACGGTCGCTAGACAATCTTGAAATTGTAGTTCGCTAGTTGCTGAGCCCATCGTATTTGTCGTGGATTCCATACCTTAGTTGTAAGGAAATTCTGTAGATTCTGGTAATCAGTGTAGACAGTCATTGGTTTTTCTGTTCCGACCAGGTTCTGTTTCCACTCTTTAAATGCTTCCAGAATTGCCAATAGTTCCTTATCATGGATCAAATAATTTCGCTCTCCTAGGCTCAGCTTTCGTGAGTGGAAAGCCACAGGATGTAGCTTTTTGTCTTTTAACTGTAAGAGGACACAGCCTAGCGCAAAATCGCTATCATCTATTTCCACTATCGTTTCTCTGTCAGGGTAGAAATGACAGAGTATAGGGGCGGAGATGAATCTCTTCTTAAGTTCTTCAAACACGCCGTCTTGTTCTGGCCCCCAGCTGAATTTTCTGGGGTCGCCCTTCTACGTTTCGGTTATTGGTTTGCAGATTTTGGAGAAATCCTTAATGAAATGTCGGCAAAAATTGGCAAAGCCAATGAATATTTGCACCTCCTTGACCGACCATGGTGCCTTCCAATTTTTTATGCTTTCGACCTTTCTTTCACTCTTGGTAACTCCATCAATTGCCACAATATACCCCAAAAACTCCACTGTATCAACGTGAAAAACTGACTTGGTGGTTGATACCGCTAAATCATATTCTTCCAAGTGACAGAGTACTTTCTTGTCTAAGTCGACATGTTCTTTCTCTGTCTTCGAGTAAATTAGGATGTCGTCTAGGTAGACCACCACTCCATGATCTAAAAATTCATGTAGAATTTTATTCATCATGGCCTGGAATGTGGCCGGCGCGTTCACCAGCCCGAATGGCATTACTTTATATTCAGAGTGGCTGTATCGGGTCCGGAATGCAGTTTTCCACTCATCTCCTTCCTTTATCCATAGGAGGTGATAGCCATCATTTAAGTCAAGCTTTGTGAATATTTGGGCCCCAGCCACCCGGTAGCGGAGCTCGCTCATTAGGGGTAGTGGGCATTTGTTGGCCACCATCAGCTTATTTAACTGTTGGTAGTCCACACATATTCTCATTGAACCGTCAGGTTTAGGGACAAATAAAATTGGAGCTTGTGCAGGAAATTTGCTTTCCACGATTTTCCCTTGATCCTGCATTTTCTGCAGGTATTTGCTAAGCAAATCCAACTGGTGGGCTGACATAGGATATATCAGACCCTATGGCAGTACTGCGCCGGGTATCAAGTCAATTGCGTGGTCAAATGTTCTTCTTCCGGCTAGTTTCTCTGCCGTTTCTGGTGCAAAAACCCTCTTGAATTCCTGGTATTCCTGAGGTAATTGAAGAATCTTTTTTGACTCTAGAGTGGGTGCTATTTCAATTCTTCCAATGTATCGTGCTTCTGGGTCGTAGGCCACAGTCTCATCCCATTCAAATGTCAAGTCTATGCCTTCATCATTAACATGACTTTGGCATTTCTCGTCTCTAAATGTCCATTTTTGCGCATCCTCGATATGCCTTATGAGATGTTGTGTATGCCACCATCCAAATGGGATGATAAGGTCATATTTGCCAGCATTGGCAATTTCGCAAGGAATGTGAGATCGGTGTGTGTTGTTCCCGATCTCTAAGAGAATAGGATGTGTGTTGTCTTTTCCCCCATTTGCTGCTGTAGTTCCTTCAAAGGTGTAAATGTCCAAGCTATTTGTGCGTGTGTGGTATGGTAGGCGATGTTTATTAACCACTCTTGGTTAATTAGGAATATATTAGACCCTGAGTCTAATAGAACGTGAATCGGGATCCGTTCACCATTTGCTTCAATGGTTTCTTTGCCTTCTGGGCATGAATAATAAGGCGGGGCAGGTGCTTCGGTTTTATTTCTTTTATTAGGGCCGCTAGGGGACTGTGCAGGTCTTTTGCAGGACATTTTCGTTATTGTGGTAACTTAGGGTGTTTGTTACCATGCCCGCACATTTTCGGTTATTTAAGCCTCCTCAGACAAACTAAAATCTCTGTCTTTGGTGTACTGGGCAGCCCACTACTAGCGGTCTTTACCCCTTGCTGAAGGGTTCCCATACACCTGCCATTTGCCCTGCCTAACTGGAGCTGAACTCGTATCATTAGGTGGTGTTCAGGGGATTCTTAATGCATCGCCTCATTTACCCCAGGAGTCTATCGTGCCTATCCTATCCACAAAGCTGGAGTCCAGGTTCGGTACCGATTTACCCTGCTCCATTTAGCGTGTGGACTAGGCAGCCGTAGTTACTCATTCTCTTCCACTTCATTGTTCTTGATGTCTGGAATCCTGTTTCGTTTTTCCCACTATTCCGTTGTCCAGCCGACCTGTAATATATGTTGTTCCTGAAAGGCTACTCACAATTCAGGCTAGACTGATTTCCCCTTCTCATTCTTAAGAAGTCCCTAGTCAGCGCTGGTCTGTCCACTCTTCCTTGAATCTCCTGTAAGGATTTAGGGCTTTAGAAGGATGGGAGTTTAGTTGACCGTCGTCCGTACTGAGGTCCGATATACATCAAATGTGGCGCTCCACTTTCTTCTTTTTGAGTTTAAGGTTCCCAGAGTTAGTCCCGGACTACCACGAGCCACAGTCCAAGTTAATCGCTTCTTGCTCGCCTGTCATTCCTAGGTCTGCGATACTAATGTAGGTCTGGATTGCTTTTCGTGACTCTCGCTTTTGGTTTTGAGTTTCCCACGGAGAAGCGCGGAATACCTGCTAGTAGGACCTTGCAGAGGTCGAGCCCCCTGGTTAATTTTGGTTTTGGTAAGGGGTCCAGAACCGAGTACCCGGTCGCCGTCATTGCCGGTGCCTTAAAACCCTTTTTAGGTCTCATCCATGTCATCCAGTTGCCATATCCATGGCTGGTTGACTTGCTTCACCGTGGTCGTGGGTTCTGGTTACCCCATTGTTATCTGAGGTCGTCGATATTGGGGTTTGAAATTTCCCCTTCTCTGTCCTATAACCGATACTAGGGCCTGTTTCCTACAGAACTTCCAAGTATGGTTAGCCAACGTGCAGCGGGTGCATTGATTGGCTTTCCTTCGTTCTTCAATTTTGTCCTTAGGGATTCCTTTAGGAGCTTCAATTTGTATGCTCAACCTTTCCTTCAGCGTGGACTTTTTTCTTTTCTCTACTTGCTTTTTCAATTTGTAGGCAGCCTTTTCAGCTGCGGTATAGGTTATTCGATTTTATTTCGAGTAGTAGTCTTGCTAGATTTTGATTCCTCCTCCGGTCTTCTTTTCTGGAAGTCACTTTTTCCTTGGTCGTTTTTCCTGAATAGCCCTTGTTGTTCCTTGAATGATTCTTCAGCTTTGGTAACCCTGCGGACTGCCTTTATCCATTCGCTATCCAAGTCATGATACTCATGTGATAGCGTACGCATGCCTTCAATATGAAGTTGCCGCTGGATATAGTTCTCCAAGCAATACCAGATACTTCTGCCTCGATGTTGTAGTTTTCCATGGTGAGGAGATACTTCTCTATATCCCCTGTATACCTGACCTTCACCATTTCGGCTAAGGCTTTTTGTGCCTTATGCAGTACTGAGAATCGTTCTGTAACTTCAGCTCGGAAAGTGATTCAGAAATCATAACCCTTATGTTTTGGGAATCCGAGGTCCCCTGTCATTTTCTTCCGATACGTTAACGAGAAAGGGACTACCTCGGTTGCTTCCATTCTTCCTAACGCATACTTGATATGTACTTCATCATTTTCCCTATTACCATGGGTTTCTCCCTAAGTAGCCCTCTCAATTTAATAACCATACTCGCACATCCTGAGTAGGCTTATTTACCAACTTGGATGGTGGATCCGCTTGCCAGCGGTTGGTCCTTGACAATGCCTGCCCCAGTCGGTCTACCCAGGCATCGGCCTCAGATTCGAACTTTTGTCCTGGCAAGGGTCTCCGGGATGGTTCTCCACCTTTTTTAGAGGTACCACCGCCAGCTTCCGAATCGGGGTCATCGTCTCCGTGGTTAGGAGCATTTGCTGGTGGAGGTGGCAGTGGGCTTTTCCCCCCACTTCCATTTCCATCTCCACGATCTACTCCCGTTCCTTTATCGCTGGTAGGAATAAAGCGAAATTCTTCGGTGCTATCAGCCATGGTCCATTTTTCCAATCCCGGATTTTCTACAGGCTGTGGTGCTACTGTTTCCCACACACCAGGGGTGTTTCGTGCAACTTGTAGTTGCATCTGAGTCTCATTCATCTGTATCAACATTCGGTTAAGTTGTTCAGATGCAGCATTCTGCCTCACCACATAGGCTTCCCTTTCCGACCGTTCTTGTTCAAGGCGCTGGTGCAGTCCTTGTAATTCCTCATAGGTCTGCTCATGTTCATTTTGTGCAGCCACTTGTCTTTGTAGGAGTTCTGCTTTTTGCCTTGCCAACGCCTATTCTAGATAGCGGTCATGATCTAGCGACTCTTGTCCTGTTGCCCCAATGTTAGCGTGAATCTGGGTACTTACCGCCTCATGGTGTGTAGCCTGTTCTTCCTGCACCTGTAACTTCGCTTCCAACCGTTTATTGGTTGCATCTTAAAGTGTTGCGGTGTCTTTTGCTAACATTTCAAGTCCCGAAATGACTTGTTTCAGCTCTTCGCCAATAATTTGTTCCCCACAGGTTATCCGTTGGGCGTGGTGCTGGAGTTGGTTTGCCTGATCCTGAGCTTGACTAGATAGTTCATGGTAGGCCAGATATTGCATATCAACTGATTCCTGGACGGTACGGTCGAAGTAGCTCATTGCTTGGCCTATGCGGTCTGCTAATCTTTCCATAGCTGGATTTCTGGCATTGGGAGGACGGGGAGTGCTTGATCGAGTTCCTGGGGCCAACTTTCTGATCCCACTTGGCTGTGAAAGGTTGTGGAGTGCCAAAGGTGACCTGGAGCGACCAGGTGCATGATCACTTCCTATCAGCGACACTTCTTCGATATCGTACATTGCCTTGTCCGTATCACCGGTTAATTGTCGTGAGGACATTGTTTTTTAATGTGAGTTGGGATGTCTTCCCAATCCGCAAGCAGAGGGTGCGAACGAGGTATTGATGATACTGATGGAATTGGAGGTTCCTTCTTCTTCAGTGTCGTAGTCAACTAACAGTTTCTACAGGAAGGTGGGTCCGTATAAATGTTCGTAGATTTTTTGGAAATATTTTTCGATAGGGACGAGGAGAGGATCAGTGAACCAGGATGGTTCCTCAAGTATATAGAATTGAATCTCTGGAAGGGAGTTTTCAAGTAGTTCTTGGAAAGGGGAAATGTAATTTGAGGGGCAAGGTTCGAGCAGAAGCTTGTCGAGGAGGGCGGAATCAGCCATGAGCTTGTGTGATTCAAGAGGTATGACTTGAAGATGTCCAAATGTCATGTAGTGAGCCTTGGTAACAAGGAGAAATATCAATATACTGTTAAGGGTAGCCGATTCGAAGGGCAAGTGAATCGAACTAGGCTTAAATCTTTCTTCGTAAACGGAGATTGTCTAGGAAGGCTCGTAGGTAAAGATTTTGAGTAAAACTTATGATATTGATAAGATCTCTTCTCCGTTGCTTGATGATGGCTAAAGCTCGGGAGGCACTTCGATATTTATATCCCGCGTTTGAGTCTTTGCGGACTACAACTATTTTCTATACAACTATTTACTTCCTCTCACAAACTATCTTTGATGATCCAAGTGCGAAGGCGATTTGACCCAGAGAATATGGTTCCCCCCACGGCTTACAGACACATCAGAGCTCAGCTTTCTCTGAGGGTGTGGTACCCTTATCAGTCTGAGACGCTGTTCCTTCTTCTACTGTTTAAACCAAGCAGTCGATCATGGGATCTGCCAATGGTTTCTTGGAACACCAAGTGGCCAGCATGGTTGTCGACCAATCTGCTTCCTCCCGAGACTACCGGCGGCTTGCAGACGGAATTCAGGATGACTAGAGCTCATGATCGGTCCAATACCATATCGGTTTCGCTCCGCCGCTCCTTATCGACTTGTTCCGATAGGTCTATAGACCGTTCTATGCTTGCTTTCAGGGTCTAAGTGTGTTCTCAGTGTTTTCCTGGAACCAATTTAACATATTCTCAATTTTGTTCGGAGCGTCCCGTCACCTTTGACCACCCCTAGCGAAGGCTGTACGGGAATGGTCATAACTCTGCGGTCACTGGTCCGATGCACTTCATTTCAGTTGCATTGGCACGGTCGAGTCTCCCTGTTCATATACCCTGCTAACAACATCCGGTCGGACGGACGGCGACGACGTATATGGTGTTACGAGGGGGGCGCCAATTTATGACTTTTTAGTGAGGGGAAGCTTTGGCCGCAGGTGCCACAGGTGACTTGTGGGCCCCACTACGGGGCCGGAGGAGTATGAGTAGTTTTTTCAGCGCATTTTTTCGTATGAATGCAGTACTGAATTCAGTGCCTCATACACATGTGCCTAACTGATATACACGTATTCTAGTAACATTACTATTACAATAAAGTCAAGCTGAACTTATATATTGCTGCTGATGAGTTCGTATATTCCTTTCTCTAGGGTAATAATTGGAGTTCTATTGCTTGATAAATTCATGACAGGTATGGTTCAAATAGTTCTGTGAACTTGGAGGAATTTAGACTTTGTATAGAGGATTTGTAAGATACTGGGCTTAAGCTATTACCTATATGGGCAATAATACAGGAATTATGATATGATAGTATATACAATCAGGAGGTTATTATATGACTACAACCATGCTAGGAAGAAGTAGTATCTACAGAATAGGTACCTTGGTAGAAGAATATAGACTCAGACTGTAGAATGCAATAAGGTATAGTTAAAGAGTACTAGACTCTTGATAATCTGAATGCATAAGCACCTAAGGGTATAGAATGCAAGCAAGAGGGCCATTCAGACTTATCAACTATCATTCTGTAAGATATTAGTAAATAGGTTGCATCAGCTTAAAGTTAGATCATTTGGCAAATAAATTGAAGGTCATCTACTGGTAGAGTTCTCAATACTATCAGAGTTAGATGTAGTTGATAGGATCAGTTGACTGGCAGGGCAGCCATTGTTAGGGTCAAACTGGACTCAATCTTTTGACACTGGAGCTGAAGCTGACCACAGATCCTTCAATTCTATGAACAATATAACTACTCAAAATGTTCAAATTGTATCAACTGTTCCTTCCTTGCTATTATTTAGCCAAGCCAATTTCTTACAGGAACTGCATCCAACACAAAACTTTGTTAGGATAAGTATTATTTTAATCTTTAGTTTAAAGAAAACTTGATTAATTGTTCAAATCAAAACATCTGGAACTTTGTTCTTATCTAGCGTAAACCTTTTCATTAAATAGTCATTTTAAGCTAGGTGAATAATACCAAGGCATTTATACTAGCTGAGAATATCAAGTTATTCATTTGAAGAAATAGGTTCGATATCATATTACTTGTTCATATAAGCTAGACTAATATTAATATTTGACTAAGAGTAGATATATCAAGTTATAATAATCAAAATTAGTTCACGGATATTAAAATCCACTATTACCATTTCACTATGAACATCAAGCAATTCACATTAATCAATTCTTAGTATATGCCAGGCAGGGTCTGCCACATATTTTAGAAACATTTTCATTTGTGTTAATTTTTCCAGATATGTTTTGCACTAAGGTAGAAGTAGTCCTGGTCTCCTTTTGATAAATTTGCTGAATTAATGTTTACTCTATATCATGAATTCATCTGTCAAGTAGATATATTTGAGGTCTACTCAAAAGTCCCCTTATCAAGTGATTCCCCAAAATGCAAAATGTCTTTTAAGCACTAGTGAATTAATTCAAGTAGCAAATTACAAGTTAGTTTCAATTACACAAGAAACTTTGATACTTAGATTTATAGAATACCTCAGAAAATTGAGTTTGTATTGGATGCAGATAAAGGTTATGCAAAATATCTGCATAATTTTTTAAAGTTTATATTATGATAGTGCAAGCTTGGTTGCAAAATTCATTGACCTCCTCCTATTTTACATCAAAAATGGACCATCACCTTCCCAAATCTTAGTCCTATTTCTTTGTAAAAAAATATTAAAATTTCCCAAACCCTTCATAGCTATTTAGATAGTATCATTTACATGTAACAACCTTTGTTAGTTGATGCCCATGCTGCAATACCAGAATTAACAATTGAGATCACATGACACCCCAGATCTTATATGAGTCTTTGATATCATACAAAAGGTACTCTATAACCATATCCAACTAGGACTCTGTGCTTTTGACCCTTATCATGGAGCAAGAAATACCTCATGATATCTACCTAGAACATCTAGACTATTACCTACACTATAGTATTATTTTCATTAATTCTATATTGATTTCAGCCAAGTTGGGAGAGAGTTTAAAATGGGCCAATTTTGGTGCCAAGCTCGTACTTTCGTATATTTCTTGTTTGAATTTTTTGTTGTTGAATTGGGTAATCGTGGTGGTTATAGTTATGTGGGTGTAAAAATTTTTAATGGACATGACTGCGTTCTCTATCTTGCTGCTATTTTACCAACATATATCCTTTTATTACCATTGGTATAGTGCACAAATAGTCTATCTCACTTATAATATTATTATACATGCAAAAAAAATAAACTCTCTTCCCACCCCTTGGACTAGGCATTTGCGAATCGTTGTTATCGCTACTGCGGTCCCCAATTGGGACTTCCAGGGCAGGAACCCGAAGAAATAAGCAATGACCCTGAATGGGTCTTTCCCTCTCTCGGGATGCAAAACACCCCATAACTCAATTTACCCATCACCCAACCACCACACTTTGATAAAGCTTCCTCCCTCTAAGACCTCCCTCCTTCCCTCCAATCGCATCACCAAACCCGCGCCTACATACAATGAAAAGAAAACAAACTGCCTCCTCCTCTCCCCGCGATACACCAACAAAGCCTTCCTCTACTACAACTGCCACCGCACCAACCCTGTCCTCCATCCCTCACAACCTCCCAACAGAGACCGCCTTGTCCAATACCCCCACACGCCCACTCCCCCTACCCGAGACTCCAGGCAAGAAACGAAGAACCACCCTCCTTCACTCCGAACAGCTCAACGGTACCGGGGTAGGCACGGGCACAGAAAGTGTGCACTCTCCGTCACCGCAGAAGAGGTTACGCACGCCAATGACACGTGACGGGAATAGCACTGGTGTCAGGTTCGCGGAGAGTGTGCTTTCATCTGGGGATGCAATCGGAGGGCCTGTCACCAATGCCGACCGGTCAGCGCGAAGAAAGAGTGTTCGCAGGATCGTTTCCAAGGCTATCGGCGGTGGGGAGGATAGTGACGACGAGGACGAAGACGAGGAGGACGTGCTCGCTCGCAAGATCTTCGGGGATGACGAAAGTGATGATATAGACGGGGGACTTCTCGCCGACGAGGAAGCCATCGGTGTCCAGAAGAAACGTGGTAGGAGGAATACAACGACGGCATCAAGGAAGAAAAAGAAGCAGCTTGTGGAAGAGGAGATAACCGCTCCCACAGAGGGCCCCGATTCCTACTTTTTCCAGAACCGAAAGGCGAGACTTGTTACGTCGAATAGCACCCTCGCATCTCTCCCCGTGCTAGATCACAGCTCTTACTTCCGGCTCATTCGCGAGCATGGGCCCGACCATGTGGAAGATCGGGCGTACCTGGAAGGCCTCCACAGGCAGAACTTCCCGCAGTGGGAGTTTGAGCTAGGCCAGGGCTTCAACCTCCTGCTATACGGATACGGCTCGAAGCGGAATCTACTAATGCAGTTCGCGAAGCGCATCTACCGTTCGCCTCGCAGCCTCGTAGTCATAAATGGCTACGTCCCCACGCTCACCATAAAAGACGTGCTCACAACCGTAGCAAAAGCTATAATTGGCCCAAACCACACCATCCGCTTAGGCTCCAACCCAAACGACACCCTAGACACCATCCTCTCAATTCTCGACACCCACACCGTAGAAGAAGACCAAGAGACCGAGGAGGAGGAGGGAGAATATGCCCCCATATCCCACCTGACCATCCTCATCCACAACCTCGACGGCGAGCCCCTCCGCACAGCCCGCGCGCAAGCCCTCCTCGCACGCTTAAGCTCCCACCCAAAACTCTCACTTGTCGCCTCGATAGACCACATCCGCGCCCCGTTGCTCTGGGACGCCGCTAGGGTCTCGCAATTCAATTTTCTCTGGCACGACGCAACTACCTTCGTCCCGTACTCCGTTGAGTCCTCGATCGACGACTCGTTGGCGCTCATTAGTGGAAGCGGACGCGCCGGCGGCACGAAGGGCGTGAAGTTCGTCCTCGCGTCACTACCGATGAACGCAAAATCCCTATACCGGGTGCTTGTTAGTCACCAATTACAAGGAATTGAAGACGGAGCGGTTGGGGCCGCGGGCGAGGAGGAAGTTGGCGTAGAGTATAAAGTGCTTTATCAGAAGGCTGTCGAGGAGTTTATTTGTAGTAATGATATGGCGTTTCGGACGCTATTGAAGGAGTATGCTCCCCCCCACTGCTTCTGTATTTTTTCTCTTTTTTCTATGGTCTTGGAGATGGTGGTACGCTAATGCTGGGGTAGATTCCAAGACCACCAAATGGTATCTTTGAAAAAAGATGCTCAAGGCACGGATGTTCTCTGGGCGCCCTTCAAGAAGGAGGAGTTGGAGACTATATTGGAGGATTTGGTTGCTTAGGCTTGTTTTCTTTATGTAAATTTTAAGCCCCCGAGGGATGGGTTCACTGGGACTTTCTCTTCTTACTTATTATTGATTTTTTTTTCTTCTTTCTCCTTTCCCCTAGCTCATAGCACTTGTATTTTTTATGGGTTTGTCTCCTGGATGAAGGAGGATGGGGATATAATACCAGCAGTGGTGCGCATTCCGTCAATTGTGTATAAATGGTTGTAGTTTAACTGGCCTGCATGGTCTGTCTTTTTTTTTTTTTTTTTTTTTTTCTTTTCTCATTCAATAGACATAATTCCGTATGAGAGGATTATTTTCTCCAGAAGAAATGCTTACAGAAGACACCGGGGGCATGTATTATCACTCGAGTATGTTACTTCTGTAAGTCAGGGGTTGGCCTCTAGTTATTAGGTTATGGGGAACCTGCGGTGCGAGAACAGGCTGGACTCAGGAAGCCGATACAGTAGCGGCATTAAGGCCGGATACGTTCTTCGCTTTTGGGGGGCGATTTTGGTTCCCGGCACCCGTTCATATAAGATTCTCCTGTACCAACCATCTAAGTGTGCAGCCCTCTTGTGCTTGTATATCCACAAACAACGGGTCCAACCTTCCCACTTCCATATCATCTACACTGACTCTCCAGGAAAATGGGAAACCCTGATCCAACAGCATCCAGGGAGTTGAAATAAGATCAGACTTTTTTTGCTTGTGAGAATCATGACGCTCTCATAAGACGACGCAAGAACACGTCCCCCCAAAAGATACGTAACCATGGATTTGTTTTGAACTTTTTTTGTTCGCTCCCAAACCTTGGGCCTCCCGTTTGTATAGAAAGAGAGAAAAGAAAAAAAAAATGAACCCAGCCAAGAAAAAACAGAAGACTATAATAAACCTCAATTATGCTTAATCCTTGGTCTTTTGTGTACCACGGAGGAGACCAGTACGACGAGCGGCAATAACTAGGTGGAACAATTAGTTGATATCCCTTTCCACGATGTTTCCTTCCTGAGAGGTACTTACGACCAGCCTTTTGACCTTGTGAGGCGTAACGAGAAATGGTAGAGGCCTTTCCGATATGTTGATGATTACCTCCTCCGTGAGGATGGTCGACGGGATTCATGGCAACACCGCGAGTCTTGGGCCAGCTGTTCCTCTTGACCATGTACTTATGCATAGCACGAGAGGCTTTCAGAAGAGGCTTGTCGGTTCTCCCACCACCAGCAACGATACCAATCATACCACGGGCAGCAGAGGGAACAACCTTCTTAGCACCGGAGGGGAGCCTGACACGGGTCTTCCCTTCATCAGGGGAGTGCCCGATGATGGTGATGTAGTTACCAGAGGTCCTTCCAAGCGCACCACGATCTCCAGTCTTCTCCTCAACGTTGGTGGCGACGGTACCCTCGGGCATGGATCCAAGAGGTAGGACGTTTCCGATGCTAAGGGAGGCCTTCTTTCCGGCGTAGATAAACTGACCGGTGTACATTCCCTCGTTGGCAATAAAACTATTCCCCCAATGAGAATCAGTGATCAGTCCAAGAGCTCACGGCAGTATACAGATCATACGTTTCATGGCGGAGCTTGTAGCGGTAAGGGTCACGGAAGACAACTTTGGCGAGGGGAGCTCCTCTTCCGGGGTCATGGATGATATCTTTCACGACACCGCGGACATAACCATGGCGCTCACTGTAGTCGAGGGTTCTAAATTTGGCAGGATTCTATATTGAATTGTGTGGTCAGCATCAATGGTTACGGTCTTTGGCCGACCGAGTGTATTGTACCTTTCGCAGCCTGGTGTGGGCAGCTGTTCGATGAGTTAGCACCAATTTTCCTATATTCCAGTAAACGTAAAGCTTCCGGGAAACGTACTGAAGATAGACCCTGCACCCTTTCTCTGATTGCGGATGACTCTAGTTACCCAAGTGTATTAGTCCAAATCCGAAATCGTCATCGGTGGTAGCGGTAAAGGAATCGACTTGCCTTCCCATTGTGAGCTCTGGTTCGCTGAATTTGGGAAAAGCGTTGTTGTTGCTGGTGTTTCTGGGGTGTTATCGTTGAGGCCGCGAGTTGTAAAGATTCCCAGAGGAAAGTTAGGATGTGCTGTTGTGTATGCCAAGCCACCTTTGAGGTGGTGGGAAGGGTAAAACCCTAGTGAAAAAACAGTCCCAACTTAACTTCACCTCCGATCATTGGCCATCAGGACCGCCAAGAGCCTTTGAACGAAAAATGAGAGTGAAGCCCTTTTAAGACGCGGGGGCTTACCGCAACCGCAGGATATGAGACTCTGCCCTAATGAGGCATTATGGCGATATCTAGAAGCGTTAAAAGCAAGGGCCAGAGGTCTGCAGTTTTCGAGTATATCAGGTGTGGAGACACAGCACTGGTGAACGTTGATTTTAACAGACAAGCTATCAGCATGAATTATTTGGAGCAATGAAGATTTGTAGCTCGGTACAATTACAACTGCCCTCCGATAGCCTTTACAATCCATAGCGCTAACTTCACTTTCAACGAAACTCTTCTTTCCATCCTCTCAAAATCTTGCATCGTGACTGTGCGGGTATTATCTTGCAACCAAGCGACTTCCTCACCCAATGCCCTCTTTAACCCTTCATCTTCTGTTACCACGAGCGCGTTGGTTTCCAAATCCAAAGAATAGGATCTTTTTGTATAATTTGACGATCCTATAAGTGTGATACTGGGGTCTTCCTCACTAGGTAGTGATATCCAAACGCCTGGTTATCTGATTAGATGCCTATTCACATATCGCGTCGGGCCATAAGAATACCTTTTGCATGATAAGTCCAAGCATCCGGACTCTTTCCAATCGTACCTCTCTTCCATTCCTTCAATAGAATACTTTCACCCTTTCCCGCTTTCATTACATCATCTAAGAACCGCCTTGACATCAGAGTGTATGCAGCTGGCAACATCCCGGATACGCCCTTGCTGCCGTAGAAGCCATTCGCTTCCGGTGCAGCTGTCACGACTATTCCCTCTACTGACTTGGAGGCTAACAGCAAATTCTTAAGCTGCGTATGGATATTGAAGTACCCAGCGGAGAAGACCCATCTTGAATTGGCAAAACTATCACTGGATAAGAGTTGCAGAACTGAAGATAGTGCTGGATGTTCTGTCGAAGTATCTTCGGGGTAGAGAAGGGGAGTAAATTGAGCAAGTGGGTATACGACGGTTTTAGGGGCAGATGAGGGTGATTTGGTAGGGGTAAGTTTCGGCCTTATCAAAGGCGTGAGTATGGAAGTTGCTGCAATTCGAAATTCCTTGGGCTCTTCTGTGGGCATCGGGGCTGGGTTAGATTCTGGCCATTCGAGTATGTATCCTCCTTGCTCCTTGGGACCTGGGAGAACACTGTAGCTGATTGAACACACAGCGTGGTGTATTCCAGCAAAGTAATCTGTTAGGTTTGAGCAGGAGAACATATGGTATCTGTCCTGGCGGTTGGTGAAGTAGTCTGTTGAAAGATTCGCACTACGATCTAGATGAGCTGAAGCTACACGGAGTGCTGAGGTTGGCTGAGACACGACATACCCAGACAGGACAACCTCATCATCGATACCATATAATTTCATATGCTGCAAACCCCATCCCTCGTTGAGCCTCTTGGGTAATATTTTCTTTTTTAATCCCCTCAAGTTTGGTGTGTGATACATCCGAATTTCCACCCGGTCTGCGCCAAACTCAGAGACTAAAGGCGCCAGAAGTGATGCACAGGATGGATTTGGGTTTTCACGGGTCCCTCTCAATGCATCAGACAATATTGAAACTTTCAGCTTAGGCCGACGGCGAAGTGCTTCTCTAAGTGTATCAATCTTGAATAATCGGTCGTCAGAGAACGTTGTGGACGCATAGACTTGGGGCTTATGAAAGGCGTACAAGTTCATGCTCTGTTTTCCCAATATACAATGTGGATATAAAGATCCGCCTTTCAGCATTCAATATCCGATCCTATTTCTCAAGGTCAATCGAGTGCTTTTACACGATGATGATCACATGCAAGCATTTGGAACTAACCAATTACCTTAAGAGCTGAATAGAATTCGCTGGGGGTTTTTATGACGTATATTTGGTTTGCCTGAATCTCAAACCTAGGGGCCAGTCTATCTAATTCACCAGTGAGAGATCCTAGGATCGAGGAGGTGGGGGGGGGAATAGAAGCTGTAGAATGTAAGGTTGAATTAAAAGTTGAAAAAGACCTTCGAGGACGGCAGCGCGTCAAGCAGACTGCTGGTCGTAGGAAGGAACTTCGAAGAGTTGTGACTATCATGAATGGCTTCTGAGGAATATCAAACAGCTTTCTTGGTGGTTGGTCAGAGAGCTTCGGTGCAGCCGTCAAAAGGTTTCTGACCAACAATTCTGCAGGAGGCTCAATTCAAATCCTAGCTGGCGAGTGCACATGGTCCGTGCTGCAGCCATTTATGGGAGGGTAACTTCAGCGGGCCGCTGCACCGTCTCGGAACCTCGATTCTCCACACCAACCATTCCAGACCGATATCCCATGCCGTATAAGGTATTTTGCCCCCTCCCTGGTTTCTTCTCTTCATCTCTTCTTCTCGGTGGTACCGGAGGCTAAAGGCTTTTACCAGCCTACCTACAAGGATGTCGACACTCACAAGGACTCTGAAGTACCTTTTTCGAATTGGACCCCGCCAATATGCGTACCAGATGAACGTATGGTGCCTCCCTACTGTCACCTGCTTCTCATATGCGACACCTTTCTTACTGACTGATTTTTTCCTCTAGCGCATTGGTACAACAGGACCCTCAACCTAAATGGAGGTAACGAGATCCAGTTGACAATGTTATAGGTGATACCAAGGCCGGAACTCTCCTCGGTACAGATCGTTTCGGAAACAAATTCTATGAGAATAACGAAGAAGAGTTGCCATGTGAGTGGAGACCTCGGATGCTGGTAGGATAAGAGGCTGATGTTTGATGATTCATAACTTGCAGTGAGGACAAAATGGGTTGATTACAAGGAGTGGAAGGAATACGATGCGTGAGCCATTCCCAGCCGGCGAATCTCGTCCATCCTTGAGTCCCAGATTTGTTGACAAGGTCTACAAAAATTTAGTTCGCATGTTGAGCCCGGTTGGTGGGTTATCTACAGTTTTGCTGCGTTTCTTAGTGTCTGGAATTGACGAAAGGATTAGGCATGCTTGGCTCGCGTATATGGTCGACAAACCACCGGGTGTCGAACCTGTTCTGAGGCACGAAGTTAGGCCCTGGGAGAAATCAGAGCACGCCGGCAATCTAACTTTCAGTCAGGGTGCATACAAGCCTTATTCCACGTACGTAACAAAGCGCCTTTAAGCACCTTTAAACCTAAGATTGATACTAACTAGGGCGATAGGACAAAGCCGAAGGTTGGTTTTTGGGAGCCTGTAGCTAGACCTAGAATTTAGCGAGGGGCTTCTGCGCCGCGATGATACTTCTTGCATTAACACGCCCTTTTTCATTTCTCCAGTGATATTATATGATAATAGAGTTCCGTTTAGAGACATCAAACCCTTACATACGAAGTTGCGAGGAGGGCTTCATCCGGCAGTTTGGCATAATTTTTCTTGGCAGAACTACAGTGCGAATGACTGGGATATTCGGGCTATGTCAGTCTTTGTCAGATGCTGAGTACTCGTCACGTCATGACGTTTGTGAACACGACCGGGCTTGTATTAGTGTTCATTAGCGCAAATTGAAGGGGGCAGCCAATGAGAAAAGGACATGTTGTATATTAGTCAGTATGTAAAGGTAAATGAATCTCATGAGTTCGAGGTATACATTGAATAATTCGAGGAAATTGCAAAAATGCCAACTCCACGGGGTCCCACAACGTCATTGTGCAAGCGTGGTCAGATTCTTGGATATGCCATGCTGGATGGATGACAAAAAATGACTTTGAAGGAGATAGCAGAGAAGACACGCATATTACAGAGCACGTATTCAAATATCATCAGAACAGCACGAGAACACGCAAGTGAAAATGGTATGCTGGATCTCTACGTAACTGATAATCTTAACCCTTTACCTCCCTCAGTAAAGGGATCAAATGAAGCACTTACAGAGGTAGAAAAGGCCTATCTGGTTCAAACAACACTAAAGGATCCAGAGCATTGTCGCATGACTTTTGCAGAAGCAGGTATGTATATTAATATTATAATATAAATATATAATATTTATTTAAATTTTATGAGTTTACATATAGCTGAAAAAAAAAAAAAAAGAAAATTGAAAAAAGCGAATCTAGAAATTATTAGACAAACTGTTTCCAAAGTCCCTGCTGCAAACCAAATATATCGCCGGAAACTAACGAAAAAGCCAACACTAAGTCGTACACAACAGGGTGAATGACTAGCATTTTGTTATGTGTTATGGGGTAGCCAATTCTGTACTGCTGAATTGCCTAGGCCGTGCTTGTATTGAGAAGGTAGGAGAGTTGTCAGGAAAGCTCTGGTAAGAATAAAGATAAAGGATAAAGATGTTTCTCGAAAGCTTTTAAAGTTGTTTTAACTAAAACTGAATATATTGTTAAGGTCTCTTCTCCGTTACTTGATGATCCCTTAACTATGGGGGGTTTTTTTTTTTTTTTTTTGATTATCTCATATATTCGCTGTTAACGTACAGGAACCTGCATGGAGCGCTAGCTATGGCATAAACGAAACGTTAATTCCAAACGTGCAAAACAAAAGAAATGACCGCACCGGTTCTCCCCTAGTGATGACCATACCGTCACCGCGCCCAAAAATGGCGACTAATTTAGAAAGTATAGAATGAAATGATATTAAAAAAAACCATAACGGAAAGAAAAGATATAGTAGGAAGGTCAAACCACTCAGCCTGAGTCATAGTCGGAGGAGGAGGAGGCAGCAGTAGCAAAAACCGCT